>JAXGGA010007948.1:0-59617 GCA_038373865.1 Uloborus plumipes
CATAAACTTCTACCAAAATGTCCTCCCTTCCAAAACGGGTTTTTAAGCTATCGACAGCTTTTGAATAATTGTCCCCTGTCGGGGGAAAACTTTCCACGACCTCTCTTGCTCTGGAACCGATGACAGTGGCTTGGACTAAATATTGAAATTTATTATCTGGAGCAATGTCGGAATCTTTGTCAATATGTTCAAATTGGCTCCAAAATGGAAGCCAGTCTTTCAAATCGTCGCCAAACTGTAGAAATTGTAATTTGGGCAAAGTAAACTTTTTCTTGGAGTTATTAGCTTCTGGAATTGGCTGATTTATCACATACGGATTTTGAGCTTGTATTTGAATTCTCGCCAACTCCAGATCATTATTTAGTTTTATCTTTTCTAGCTCTCGTTCTTGTACTAACTTTAATTTTTCTAGTTCGAATTCTCGCTCTCGATCTTGTTGTAATCTCAATAACTCTTGTTGTTTATTAAATTTCGATAACTCGAGCTCTTGTTCATGTAATTTAAGTCTTTCTGCTACGGTATTTTCTAAAATATCTTTAACAAAATCTGGATCCTTTTCATATACTTCACTATTTAAAAATAAGTCTTTCAAATCAGTGATTTTTGCCGTTGGTAACACAGTTTCGCCAATTTCTTCAGCCACGAGCTTTAAATCTTCTTTCTTAATTGCTTTCACCGATAAAAACATATTGAAAGTTAGGCTTACTTTCCTTTCGCGGACGCCAAATGATAGAGCAACCGAAAATTTCACTGAAATTTCCTGCTATTTTTTAAAAGGAAGTCGTTCATTGCTTGTTCTCAAATGCTTCTGAACCCCTGGTTCATCAAAAAATATATTCAAGCAAGGGAAACAACGACTCAAGTACTAACTTCAAAGATTTTTTTTTTCGAACAACAACTTTATTTCAATGTGAGATGAGATCTGTTAAGTTTTAGATGTCTGCGCGTTTTTAATATTTGCATTGCCACCTTTTATTTTAAGAATTATCACAATCATGTTTTTGTGGCGACTCTTAATCTTTCAAACAACTTTCAAACTTAACAATAGTCACTTCACTGACTTGGATTTCTTTATTTCTTTATTTTTTTTAATATTTTATCCGGAGTGTAGCAGTGCTAACAGAATGTAAAGCGAATGAAATAGAATCAGCTTTTGTTGAAGCAAAAAGGGCATTTAGAGCAGAACAGCATCATCTATTATCTTTGAAAAGAGAAATCTATAATCAGTCCGGAAGAAAAGAGAACGAGATCACTGCAATGTACTTTGAAAACAAGTTTGGAGCACTGTAGTTCATTAAAGTCTTCTAGTTGCCGGAATGTGTTCTGTTGAAAGGAAAATCTGCGGCTATGTGCTCTGTTCCGATAGTGTTCTACACTTGCGTAGCAAAAAATATTAGTTAAATTTAAGTTATGGAACACATTCAATAACAGGTAAAGGACACACACTTTGTGAAATCATTGCTTTCTTTTCTTCCGCACCCACATAATTTTACGGCTTTCTTTAACTACTAGTCGGTAGAATCCTCTATATGATATTACTGTAAATTTTGTTTCCATGGTAGCGACTTGACGTCATGTTTGCCTTCACACAGGATGGCCCGCCCTGGCCGAAGATCATTCATTGGCCGCCAGTAATAGTTGCCACGCAATATTGCTAAACATTTAATAGAAAATCCTACCCTACAATAAAAGCTATAACGAAGTTAGGAAACGGTGACTGTTAAATAAATATTCTAAAAAGTGTTCTAAAGTAGGAGACACGCGTCAATGTTCAAAAAGTGTTCTCAAATGTGTTCCCACAGGTATTTAAAAAGTGATGTAGCACATAAGAGTTCCGAAAATCGTTCCAAGTGTTCTGCAAATTAGTTCAAAAAGTCCTATATTATTTCTGCAGACTTCAAGCCCTCATGATTCGATAACTATGAGACGAGGGTAAATAACTTATGTGCCCGAAAACATGTTACTCTTTTGATTGCTACTGATTCAGATTTTTTCCATTTTCCCACTTGTGTGGTTTCTTTAGATTCCATTATATCCTCCTTGGTATGGGGACACGTCCTACCATGAAGCTGTGTCCGATGACGCAAAAATATAATGTCACTTTGGAGGCCGCATTTTGAGGATGGACTCTAGTCGGGATCTGTTGTTTCCAAAGTGATGAGTTAATAATTTACGGAGCGTTGCTTAAGAAGGGCGGATCTCTATTGTGCCGGCTTGTGGAGTATGTTTAGCGGATGACGACCTTTTTCCCCATGGGTAGCAAACACGGGGGCAGCTGAGACAACGGAAGCTATGATTGAAACAAATATGAGATAAATGGGAAAAACCAGGTTGCGATATTAGCTCCCACATTTGAATTACGGCCGGAAGGGAATTGGAAAGAAAGGGTGTGATTTGACGTTCCCTTGTAGACGGTTAAGGTGGTAATTATGGCACAACACAGTTCTTGCCCCAAGAAAATTCTGAAAATCAGCTGTGGAATTTCTCTTCAAAATGTAATTATTGCCTATTGTCCCGGAAAAGGAAATGCATTAATAAATACTGTCGTCCCCGCTTAATCGGGTAATGGATAAACGAATACCCCGCTTATACGAATAAAAAATCCTGGAACCGATGCCATAGACGCAATGTTAAAAATCCCCGCTTAAACAAATACTCTTAATCGAATAATATTTCTTGGAACCGACAGTACTCTTTTAAGCGGGGCCGACAGTAAATGCAATTTTTTAATGAAAAGTTTTAAAAGAAAGAAAAGAAAAAACGAAACTCTGTTTATTATTTGTGTAAAGGACAAATGCGTAAACGGTGAGCACAACACCTCTTGAACTTCATTTCAAACAAGCAAATTACAATTGCGCCATTATACTATTATTTTCGCCAACCCCCTTAATACTTCTTGCTCAGTGGTTCGCAAATCACCGGTTGGGAACCGACATGGTAAACAATTAACTTGAATATTGAGTGTTATGATCATTATAATTTCTCACAATAAAGCCGTCGATTTAAATAATTAAATTATAAACGTACTAAAAATATGCAGCATACGTGTTTAAAACCGCTGTAACTATTGTATAATACTCAAATATGTTTTGTTCTTTTTAAGATGATTTTCACAAATATTCCTTGTATAATTCAATTGACAATAAATGCACTAGATCACGATTTATTTTTTCAAACTAATAACTAATTGCCCAAATTTAGCTTGTTTTAATTAACGAGCTCCGTTTTAGTTTTTTTTATCAGTTTCAGTTTTCGTATCATTCAGGTTCAAAATTGAAAGATGTGACGAAACTACTAATTTGTACTAATGTTTCATCGTTTTGCATTTCATTAAAGTACTCATCTCCGTTGTTCCCTTTTAAAAAAAAGATGTTTAATCTTCAAATGGCATTTTAATATTTTTAACTTTACTTTGACCGGGCAAAATTATTAGCTTCAAATTCCGGAAAACAAGTCTGAACTTCTCCCATAAAAGCATTCGTTAGAAGCTACAAGGTATGGATATATAGAAAACTAATAGATGATTTAGAGCATCGAAGCTTCAAAACATCGATGATTTTGGAAAATGTGTTTTGATACCATCGGTGTTTCAATTTGGAACATCGATGTTTTGAAACATCGGTGGCGTTTCGATGGCGGCAAAATTAAGCTCGTTTCCCATTGAAAAAACTCTGTAAAACTGTCTTTCCTGTCTCTCTTAGCGGAAAAGTAAGAATTGCATCTCAAAGGCATTCTATTCTTCACGAATATTGTTTTCACACCTTTCAACACATAACAGCAGGGATACCGACAGGGGAAGGGGATAATGGCACAATTTTCGTCATCAAAATTGATAGGGGTGGGGGGATTTTTTTTTCTCGCGAGAATTTAATTTAAATTTCTAAAAATTCGAGAAAAATCGAATTTTTAGAAATTAGATTTATGTTCTAAAAAAAAAAGCTCTCTCGCTTTTTTTTTTAGAACATAAATCTAATTATGGGGGGAAAATATTTAAATTTATCCAGCAAGAAATTGTAAGATGCATGAATAAAAACTTTTTTTGACTTTATCCTTCTAAAATTTAGTAGCCTTGTTTCTTTTTCGATAAAAAGCACCTCAGAAATGTAATAGCATCTATGTGTCTGTTGCAAGAAAAGTTCAGCTTGTTTCATTAAATTTTACTTTATCATAAATTCTTCTAGAACTTGCACAATTCTGTACGACAAATACGTGTGACAGCGATAAAATGTGTGTTGGGACGGGGGCGGGGGGGGGGGGTAAATGGATAAAGTAAAATATTTTTTTTCACGGCCGTAACCTGGTTTTAGTTTCCCCATACATGTTTTCTCGCGTGTTTTACCATACAAATTTCTCGTTAAAGCTGTATGGTCAATAAAATTTGACTACATGTTCTATATTCTATTGGTTTTTGTTACAATAAATGCTATAAAAGGGTATTAACATGAAAAATGTAAAAGCAAAAAAAAAAAAAAAAAAAAAAAAAAGGAAAAAGAAGCATCTTTTCAATGTAGGAAAAAATCTGAATCTTATATCTTTAAACGAGCAATTCTTGTATATATTTCGGATTGCGAAAACGGCTCAAACGATTTTGATAGAGTTTAGTATTTAGATAAAGTTTTGGTTTTTGAATTGATCTACATCGGGCATTTTTTCTGTAAAAACACGAGTTTTCACAAAAAAAACCCGTTTTTTGTGCCTTCATTAACAGTTTAAGAAGCTTTATTTCGTCATTTTCTTTATGATTAACATTATTGTTACTGTTTCATAGCAACCACGTTTTATTATAACATTGGATTTCATATTTAATCGCATAAGCATAAATTTGAATTTTTATGGTATTTGACAAACGAGTTTTAGCAACGCTAGAATTGTTATTGTCTTTGAAATGTTAAAGAGATCGGAACTACTTTGACTCTACTTGACTACTACCCCCCCCCCTCCCCAAATAGGAAATTTGGCGACTTTTTTTTCTCGTCAAGCAAAATACCTGCTACCATATATGAAATCCAAAAATTGTTGCCACAAAACTTAAAAAAAAAAAAAACTCAAAAAATGGTACAAAATACACGAAAACACTAAACTCGGCAACAGCAAAAACCTAAAAGCTGAAAAAACCTAAATTGGCAACACCAAAATAAGGAACAGCAACCTTAAAAAGTCCGTAAGGAGTGCCAGATTTGGAGCGTAATTTTTTTTCGGGGGGGGGGATATCAAAGTTATACCAAGAGATCGATCAAATTAAAGTTATTGTGGTGTGATTTTATGGTGCGCATAAGGTTGTGATGATGATATCTTGTCCACATAAGGTTCTGTTTTTTTAAATAAATTATGGCTGTTTTAAATGCGTCATTGCAACCAAGGGCATAAAAAAGCTTTTCAAGTTTGTCTAAATAAGTACTTCGAACTTTAGAAAACAACACTCTTTTCATTTTCGACTTTACAAACCTCTTTTTTTTTTAACCGAGCTGGCTCGGTCGCCAGGTACTGTCTTTAATTCACTCAAAAGGATTAGGACAGATGCGTTTACTCATATATGCGCATTCGAAGTAATATTTCTGAAACTTCTACTACATGACACGAATAAAATGTGCTAATGGCTCCAGTGTATCGTCTCAAAGAACGGAGTATTCGACCGGTCAAAACATCGAGTTAATAGGTCAAGCCTCGTACAGCATTGGCTAGTCACCCAAAGACTTTTTTTATTTCGTGAACATTTAAAATAAGTCACGTGATCAACGATTTTCGGCTCCCGAAGATGCGATTGATGATTTTAAAGTGCATGCTTCTGAGTGCCTGAAACTGAGTGGAAAAAATGCTTCAAAAATTGTTCGACACTCATGCAAAAGTGCATCAATCTTCTTGAAAAACAGTTATAAAAACAATAAAACCAGTTTTGATCACAAATACTTGTTTTTTCATTATTAATCCAGAAACATATATAACAACTCTCGTATCATTGCAGTAACTTAAATTTTTTCAAGTCCAGAATGAGACAAAAACGAGGAAATAAAGTTATTTGGCATTTACAAAATACGCAATAAATCGCGATGAACAATCTCTATAATAGTATTCGTTCTTAAAACAAACAATTCCCCTCTTTATGTTCTCATTATACTGTAAATGTGTCTTATGATAATCTGATATGTCATGCACTTTTAATGTTGCTTCCTCAACAAAACTATCAAAAAGATATAAGAAATATGCGAATTTCAACGTCCGCAAATCATGACCTAGATTTTTCGTCATAAATTTTCTTGATACGGTTAATACATGCATACATATTTAGTTCAAGCATATAATAAGCCCTAAGTAAATAGAATGTAGAAAGTATTTTTTTCTCTCTCTTTTTTACACATTTGAATTACAACTTTCTTACTGGATACAAGGAACAGCAAAAGAAAAAAAATAATGCTTTGTTTTTGCCGTCAAATATCTCAATATGCTCTTTCTCAATTTTTTCACTGATTTTCCGTCAGCAGCATGTATTGTTAAAAAGTTTAAATGAGTCTTACGCGAAATTTGACGATACATTATTTCATGTTCTAAGTTAAATTCAATACAGGACTTCATCCAGGATTTTTTATGCTGAAATGTAATTATTTCAGACACGTTTTATGCTTCACGGAAAATTCAAATGTATATAGTTAGCCGCCAGTGGCCGATAGACATTTTAGTCTAGTAGCCATTTTATTCAGGGCACTTTTTTGTTCTTTTCTTTACTTTTCTTTCTTTTTCCTTTCATTTTCGTTTTCGAAAATGAAAAGAATGAAAGGAAAGTAAAGAAAAGAAAACAAAACGGTACAAGACATAAAAGTAAGCTATGTAATAAAATATCGCCCTCAGAGACCAAACCGCAATTTCAGTCATTTGTATTTCTCATTTGTATTTGTGTGTTCAAAATATTTTATACATGCCCGCGCGAGCTTTCGCTTGCTATACTGCTGCTCTGGTAAGTTGACCTCCGACATTGACAATGTTTACCTCCTTTTCGGGTCATGGGAAAAAGTAATTGCCATGATTTTTGTTGGAACCCTTTTGAAACTAGTACGAAAGGCACCCAACTCAATTCAGCGTCAATTACACTTCTCGATTAACCGAAAAAGAGGTAAACATTGTCAATGTCGGAAGCCAACTTACCAGAGCAGCACTATAGTTAATGAGGGGCTGGAGAAAGAGCGTGAAACTAGTACACTTCCGATTATTAGCGGAATTGGGTGGCATGTATATCGCAGATAATGAAAATCGCGGATAATCCGAAAAAGCATAAAATAAGGGGTAAAGAAGATAAAAAATGTCTCTTGCTTACAAATAATTACAGTACACTAAAAACGTGATATAGGTACAGCATAAAAAATCATTTGTATTTGAGGTTCTCAAGCATATTAAATCTATAAAGAAGTGGTACTTATGATAACGCAAAGGTAAAATAATTTATTGGACGAAGTGCACCGCACTCTTGGGTAAGAAATGTTTAGAAAAAAATATTTCGTGCTTTTTCGAAACAATCAGTACACCACTGTTTGTCACACAGTTCATTTTAACTAGTTAAATCACATAATGCTTCTGATTAATAACGTGTTTTTACTCACATCGTTGCGACTGAATACCTTAAGGATTCCAACACTGAATGGTATTTTTCTGATTTTTTGTACGTAAAGGACCATGTGTGTGTAAAAGCGTGTATTAAGTGCTTAAAAGGGGTGACTATACCTATAAAAGCGAATAATATTTATTTCTGTCAAATTTCGGAGAGCACCATATCCTCCTTCGTTGGAATGAATCATGTAATGCCACACTTGGATGCAAGGGTTTAAGCTGTTTGTGTAGTGCCAATAAATGAGGTCTTTTGCAACTAATGTTGCAACTCTCCATTTTTTTCTCTTAACTGCTGGCAGGTGTTTTGGAATCTCAATTTACACTTTTCAGCTGTTTAGGGAGGAGTGTTGCCAAATAAAATACAAAATGTTTGCTCGCGGAATAACACTCATGGAAAAAGAAGTTCAGCTCATATTTCATACAATGTTTCTTTTTTATTTTTTTAAAAAACTTGTAACTTGCAACTTGTGGAAAATAATTCGAGAATGGATGAGGTTTTCTCCCTCTTTTTAACAAAAGAGTTATAAAAATAAAGGAATTAATAAATTTCTAGATAAACTTTAACTTGGCGTTAAAGAACTGATAGGAAAAAATATTTAAATATTAAGAGCACAAGTAACTATTGGAAAACGTATACATAAGCAATAGACAGTGCTAAAAACTCATAGAAAGACACGAAATTCATCACAAAATTCACGCAAAAGATGCATTATATGATAATTGTATTATCATTATTAAGATGTTTTCTTTCTTCCTTTTTACCTGCGTATGGATATCTTTTTGCGTGGATAAACAAAAATCTCCGAGAACCGGTCAAACTTTTCTACGGACCGGTGCCAGTCCGAAGGACTACCGGTTGAGAAACGCTGATACAGATCACATGTTGTATTCATTCTTATTTTCTTATTTAATACTAGCTTAATACCCGGCGTTGCCCGGGTGCTTATTAATACAACATAGCATTCAGGGAAAATAAGTTTGAAAGAGTTCTATTCATATGGGTATAAAATAATTTGCATCAATCAGTCTCTTAGGTACAAACTTTGAAAAAAACTAAAATATTACAGAAAGTTAAACGTTTACAGAAAAATAGTCTTATCAAAAGGTGAAAATTAAAGAGAAATGTTGTCTGTGCTTTGCCGCGTCCACTGGCATGAAATATATGCACATGGAAGTGAAAAAATTGCATCAAATTCACCCGCCAAATTCAAAATATTAACTTTTCTCTATTAACTGTTCCCACCTACAAAGTAAAAATTATTATAACTCAATCTAATAAATCTGTCTGAAATAAATCTGTTTCTCGTTCTGAAGGCTTATCTCCATTACAGACGCAACTGTTGTCGCATTGCAAATTTGAAATTCAAATCCGTGGTTCTTTTTAAGGCCCCTATATATACGAGCCGGCGCATCAAAATTAAGTTTCACCACTTTGGATCCAGCACGTGTTTGTGTGTTTGAATGGTTCTCTTTTCTGGCCAGTAATCGCGTTTTGGTAATTTTTCACTGTGAGCAATTATTAGCGGCACGTGGATTTGGCAAAGCTTAGTAATGTGCCAAAACTTTTTTCCTGTAACCCTACTCCACAACAATGAAAATTGAAAGTAAAAGTTAAGGAATTGGATCCAAAGTGGTGAAACTTAATCTTGATGCGTTGGCCTGTCTATATAGCGGCTCTAGTTCTTTTTATAAAGTCCACATGAATTATGATTGTTTTTTACTTATATCAATGCTAAAAGGAAATAGGTGAGCCTTAAATTGAAAATTCATTACTTTAATCGTAATCATTGTTGGAAAATACTAATATTTAAAAATCTTAAATTTCATCAATTTGAATACTAAAAGGCCTATCTCGATTACAATATAAATAGGCTAGATTCCTATAAAAGGGTCGTTTTTTGACAAAAAATTTAAATTTGAGCTTTTTAGATTTTTTAAAATTTCAAGACCCCGCCTATGAGAATTCTAGGGCATCAAGGAACCTCTGTGTCAAGTTTGATGAAAATCTGACGCAAACTGTGGATTTGTATAGAGAACAAGTATATATATATACATACACTCATTTTTATAGATATAGATATAAATAGACTCTGAAAAGATTTTTTTGAAGAAATGTGAGCAGGATTCCTTGGAACTTGGTCATTGAAAAAGGAGGGGAAAAGTGGAAAACGCTGGGTTGATAAGTATGGTTAGCATGCAAAAAAACAACAAAAATTATAATTTCGACAGCCAGCTTTTGAGCTCAAGCTTTGTCCATGGTTCGCTAGATTCCAAAAAATTAAGCCATCACTCCAACTAACACTCCGTTTCATGAGTGCCTCTTGAGTGCCTGGGACTTACCAGACAGGATTTGGCGGACGATCTTTTGCTGGTGTTAGATTTCCTTAGGATGTACAACATCATGGACCTGGTCTAGCACTGCTGACCAACGGGGGCATGCAACAACAACATGTTATAATTCTCGAACATGACAAAAGAGGTACAAGTAATAGGGAAAAAAACCTCGTGTAACGAACTACCTAAAGTACCACATAAACATACACAGGTGATTACTAAGAAACAGCCAAAGCTATGCTATAATCGCAATCGGCATCCAGTGACAGACGAGAGAGGAGAGTTTGAATTCAACGAACGGGATTCTTCTCCTCCGGGCGCAGATGGAGCGATCTGACGGCGCGGGAAGAGAAGCTGGCGGAGCGAAGGCATTCCGCGCGCGTCATACCTGAGTGGAGCGGGATGCCGGAGAATAGAGGGTCGTAAATATCGCACACGTGATCGGCGCGTGATCCCGCCCACGCCCCCCTTCCTGCCGATCATGCCGTCTTGCCTTTTTCTTTTGCGAGGTGCATTTGAAGTAAAGCCCCTGAGCTGCAAGACTGAGGGGAGAGAGAATTTCCCACTCTTCAGCATTCAAGCTGTCTGAGTTTCGAGAGAAAATGACAAAACGCTTCGCATGTTTGAATATTTTATTTAATGAGACCGCTTCTTTTGATATCCCGAAGTGAACAGATTAAGAAGTCGAAAAATGCATTTCAAAGCGCTTTGCAGAATAAAATGAGAAAAGAACACTGATGGTTTTCCAGGCAGCGTTATTGCCTGCGAGTCACAACATTTGCTTGCGCCAAGTGAAGAACAGCATGCAGATACGCGAAGGTTTCATAGGCAACGTTAATCACGCATTGAAAAATTGACCAAACGAAGTTTTTCGCGGTAGCAGAGCAGCTTGGGTTGCAAAATTGGAACAAATCTAGCCGCAGAGGCATATACAATTGAGAGGCTATCGCCCCTCCCTTGAGGGATTTACCACTGGTAAATTTTCAGTTTTGAAGTACAAAAAAGGCATTTTTAGGCTATTTTTGATGCTAGTAGGAGGGAAGTTTAGGACTCTCCTTAGGACACGTTTCACAGTGGAAGTCCGAAGCATACGAGGTCAACATCTGTTCACCAAGATGTGTAGTAAAGGACACGTGATAAAATCAATCGCCCCTCCCTTGAAATATTTCTAGATCCCCCCTTGTCTCATATCATGTGGATTGAGAAATTTTGGAAGAGGGAGAAATGATGAGTTTATCATAGTTAATGACGTACTTGTATTAAAATGTCTTCTAAGTAATGCGGAAAAAAAACAAAAAAAGAAAATAAAGCTGAATCCAAAAATTGGTGTTATCATAATTGTATGCTTAGATAAACTAAAAAAAAGTACCCACTTACCCATAATATGAGATTTCATTGAGATGGGTTCCAAGATATATGCATATTTGGGAGCCCATCATCTTTGAAACTACAAGTTTAGTAAGCAGTTTTAAAAATGGTTTATTTTATGAACGGAACAGCATTTATCGTTAAGTAAATGTAGACGTAGTGGAGTAAAGTTTTTAGTAGTCCAGGTAATATTTCATATCTCATCAAAATTTATTACTATTTTTTAAAATGAAACTCAGGTGATCATTATTTACCCCAGAAATGTAGCTCCCTCGAGTCGCCCGAATTTAATAATGTTACCCTTTTTACAGGATTGTTCAAAACCACCATTTCCTCCGCTTTACACTCAAAAAAACTTACTGAGAGCAAGCTATGTGTTCACTGTAATGAATAGAAAAATGACGACCAGATAAGTACAAGAATCTTACAACATCCCAATCACAGATTACAGTCCTTATACAGTCGGATTAGGTGGCAAAAAATTAGCATCAATACGACAGGAGCAAGTCGATTAACTGATCTATCTTGACAAGACGTGGAAGCCTTGCAAAATGTCTTATTGCTTGTTCGCAGACGGCATTTCCAAACGGCTAAAAAGTAAGAAAATAGTTCAAGAACATATTAAAAGGATAACAACCTTAAAAGAGGTTTCGATACTGTGGGGAGGCCTGCCGTATTGTCTCTACCAGCAAGAATTCTGCTATTTGTTCGAAAAAGCCTGAACACATGCAGAATTAAATAAAAAGATGCACGTTAGCCATTTATTGTACCTATATTTCTTGCTAGTCGAAGCGATGTCGCACATCGCTAGCAAGAAGCGATGTCACACTTCTTGCTACACCCTCCCTATCCCTTGTCATAAAATCATAATTTCATAACCCCCCCCCCTAAAAGAGTAACAACAGCTTACTGTACATGGTATAATAGAGAGAGATGAGAACTCGAGAGTCCTGATCCTATTCAATGATGAAGATAATTCAACGCTAAAGAACACTGATCCAAACGACATACGTATAAAAAAAATAGAACAACATTGCACTTTGCGATTTTAGACCACTTTTATGAACAGTATGACTGGACTATTACATCAGTGTTGGGAAGGCGAATGAACGACATCAAGAGTTTCACAATCAGTAGAACTCTGCAGGAGCGAAATTTTAAATTTCTTTGACAACTGTATCTATGAACTACCCACGAAAAATCTTTAAAAATGAATTGCAGCGAAATTTGGATTTAGAGCCTTATAATTTATGACGGCAGTGTTCACCTATACTTGCTAAACGTGGGCTTTTCATAAAATTTCCTGCAGACTTACCTCATAATTCGATAGCAGAGTGCAAGAATAAATAATTCATACTTCCCAAAACATATTTAGTATGATCTTTTGACTGATACTTGTTTACATTTTTTTCATTCTTACGCTATCATATAAGGTTTTCTATTTAGAATAGAATGTGATCATATGTTCTTTTGGGATTATTGCTCGTCTGTATGGGTACTATCACCCCTTTTAACCTGTGAAAACCATTTAAAATCACGATGTATATACGCCAGCTTTCTTTCAGATATGTATCAATCATTGGGGGATTGCCGAAGTAACACCAGATTCCTTCAAGTTGATGGATTAGAAACATCACTCCAGTTTAATTTTAGTTGCAAAGTGTCTAAGTCCCTTCTTAAGACCACTTGAACGGTTTCCAAGTTACGTCGGAGGATTGAAGAGTTTATCTTTTAACCTACTGCTTTCGAAAAACAGCAAAAGAAATGAATGAAATAAGAATTTAAAAAGCATCACAAATTGCAAAGAACAAAGCTACTGATAATGAATAAAAATAAATGTTTTTCAAGTAGGAACAAGATGCTAATATGTGGTAAAAATATTTAAAGATCCCCAAAGAATGACTGCGCCCCCTCCCCATATTTCCCAACCCCTCCACCAAAAAAGGCCTCTAGCAATCCCTTTTCCTGAAATTTTTACATCGTAGTCTGCTTGACCCCCCCCCCCCCCTCTGGTGTCCATCCCTGTAAAAGTACAAGCAAGGCAATCTCTTGTCTCCCGCCAAATTCAGTTGAGTTGTCATTTCGCGGTGACTGAATACGACACGATAACTGGACACCGTTCTTTCGGACAGATACATTTCGCCAAGCGATGCTCTTTATTTCTACGTAGTTAAGCGCTGAAGAGAAAGTGCTGAATATTGTCGGCCCCGCTTAATCGAATAGTGTCAGTTCCAAGAAATTTTATTCGATTAAGCGGGGAACATTTTTTTACCTTTCCATTATAACAACTTTTGTCTCAAAACATAATAATAACAAAGAAATAGCTATATAAAAGAAATAATTAATGTTATTGGTAAAAGGATTTTGAAATAAGAAAAGTTAACAGCAAAAAGTATAATAATTGAGTATGAATATTGTACGGTCATATGAAAATCATAAAAAAGTAACTTACAACTTGTGCTACAAAAAATTTGTTTTTCGCCTTTCACTTTTATTTTCTGAAACAGTCCACAATAGTGGTTTGTTTGCTCCAAGGTCTTGTGGAAAGACTTCTATTCTATTCTACATTTTTCTTAGCAAAATTTTTTGCAAAGGAAGGTAAAAATATTATTCGATTATCCGGGGAAATTATTAGATTAAGCGGGTATATTTAACATTGTGTCTATGGGGAAATGTTCGGTTCCGGGCGGGTTTTATTCGTATAAGCGGGGTATTCGTTTATCCGTTACCCGAGTAAGCGGGGACGACAGTATCAGCAAAAATTGTTTCTGTGAAGGAATAGATACTGCCAAGGGCAATTGTGGCTCATGAAACGTGTGCAAATGCCCATTTAATATTAAAAGATTTATAAGTTTTGAGGGGAAAAACTCAACTGACAAAAAACTAAGCAAATAAATTACCTCAACAGGTATTTTTTGAAGAATTAATTACATTAGTGGCTTTAAAGGGTTATTAGTGGCTTTTATTAAAACCACCAGTTTTTGAAATGTTTGTTTTGATTGACACTCATGGAAAGAACTAATCAAAATAAAATATTTTTCATCTTTGGGTCTCTAAAAAAAATCCTTGGAACGGCTTAAAAAACATAATATGAACACAGGTAAGAATAGGTATACACCGCATGAAAATTTTACCACATGTTACGGGAATTCTTTTTTAAACACTGTTTCATCTGTCGCACAATATTGGAGAAATATGAGGTGTATATTCAAGGCTTCGTTTTAATAAAATAAAAGAACTATATAGTCTTCAGAATTTGTTTCAATAGCCCGAATTCCGTATAATGTGTTAAAATTCAAAAATTCACACAAACTGAAAAGAAATACTCCAGCTCCAATGCAAATTAAGCTATGGGTACATGTGTCTTTTATAATTTGAAAAAAATGTAAACGTAATTCTAAAAAAAAAAAAACTAGTTTTTAAGTAGTACTTTAATCTGCAATTTCTCTCATCGTCACAAAATTAACCCTGATCTAAGATTTTTTTTAAATCTGGATTCTCTCCTTTAAAAAGCGTGGCATTGGGCAAAGGGAAGGAGATAACACGTGACTGGACTCTTTATGAATACATTACACTGGATTGAAGAAAAATGTCCGGCAAAAAAATGAAAAAAAGAGAACAGCGTCCTACCTGGTGTGTTGGAAGAAGGCCAAGGTGTCCTCTCTCTCTCTCCCTTCCCCGTCTGTGTCCGAAAGCGACCTGTTGCGTCTTGATCGCAAACGAAAGAAAAAGAAAGGCCAGTGTGCGGGAGGAGAAGCCACAGCCAGCTAGATCAACAGGGTAGCGGTGCGCTTTATGGCCAATTCGCTTTGATGGGCGCTTTCTTTCTTTTCTTTACATTTCTTTTGTGTCGGCTGGAAAGATGATTTCTTCCGAATACGCGCAGGTAGTTGCGGACCATATGATCGACTCTGTGCGGCGAAAAAAAAATAGTACCGTTGCCTTCAACTGGTGACGTAGCAAAGAATTTTTAATGAGGAGGGGGTCATCTTAGGGTCACATATACATTAGGGTGGGACGAAAAAGACTTTTCTTTTTAATCGATGATGGGTATCGTGGAAAAGGTGCCATTGGGGAGCATAATGCCCATAAAAAATATGACATTTTTTGGTGAATTTCTTGATCCGTAGCAACTACGTTGAAATTTGGAAAAAAAATGCAGTTTTTTCGAGATTTTTAGCAACTTATTGAAAAAAAAAATTCTATTTTCAACAACGGTAGGGTGGAAAAAGTACCATTAAAGACAGAAATTCCATAAAAAATTTGAGGTCTGTGGTATAATTCCTTCCTTTTCCACAAATGCCTAGAAGATTTGGCAATTTCCTTTTTTTTTTTTTTTTTTTTTTTTTTTTTTTTAACGTTTTAAATTAAATTTTGTCAAAACTTTAAAATGTTGTTTTCGCCGTACTTGTTTGAAATAACTACATTGTTTGTCACATATTATGCAGTTTCAGATGTTAGGTGCTAAAATTTTTATAAAAATAATTTAATAAAAATCTCAAAAAACTGCATTTTTTCCAAACTTCAACGGATTTGCGGCAAATCAAGAAATTGACTAAAAAATTTCAAACTTTTTGCGTGCACTTTGCTTCCCCAATGACACATTTTCCGTACTACCCATCATCGAAATAAAAAAAATCTTTTTCGGCCCCCCCCCCCCCCCCACTATACATCAGTAGAGAAACCAAAGGGGTACGAAGGGATAAATGCACCCACTAACACATTTTACAAAAAGTGAAATATTTCAGGAGAGTTATTTTTTGTACTCTCAAAGAGAGTTCGACTGGGTTTTGAAAAAAAGTGGTAATATTCAAATACAAAATGAGTTAGGGTGGCAAAGAGCGTTAAATTTCAAAACGCAAACCTCATGAAAATGCGCTTCGAGTAATTTGTAATGAGAAATGCTTGGTGGAAACGGCCAAATAAGTTTAATTTGGTGTTTTTTTTTCTACAATAACAATTGAGTAAAAACAACTGATCCAAATCGGGAAAATCTAAGATAGGAAAAAAATGGGGATATTCATCAACCTCAAAGAAATTTTGGAAGAGGGAGGAGGGCTCGGCAGTATTAAAAAAAAAAAAAAAAAATTTAATCTTTCTTCAACAATTTTGCTTTTCCTATCCAAGCAAAAAATTTTGAGCTTTATCCTTTCCTAAATTAACCCATTAATGCCTAGCGTCTCCTATTAGGGACGGTCCAAAAAAGGGTCTGAATTTCCCCAAAATGAACATTTCAACCAAATAATAGTGTTCAATTAATACCTTGGTATTGTTTCAGTTCGTTATTAACAGATTGCAGCACATAACCATTGTAAAGTGTGTTCTGTAGCAGTTTCAAGTTTCAATATGATCTTTATCAAAAATTACATCGGTCACAATCTCAAGAAAAAAAGCTAAGTTTTCAAAGTTATTCCGAGCTTCCCAGTTCATGTTAATTGCTGATTTTATTCCTTCTTATAAAATGTCTTTTTAAATATTATATCGTAGGCAGAAAAAAAATAGTAAAAAAAGCATGTACCATCTGGGGTCTATCGTAACTTTTAAGGGACGATTTTTCTTTCCTTAATAAAACAATTATTTTTTACATAATATTTTTTTATTATTTTTCCTGTCCATTAAACACTGTTTGTAACCAGTATACAAAATATATTTGGATGAAAAAAAAATGTCAGGCATTAATGGGTTAAGAGTATAGGGTTGGTTAGGGTAAGTGGGCCCCCTTTTTAGAACAGTTCGTTTTTAAAGCCTTATACAACAGTTTTAAAGCAAAACAGCGCAAATTTGTTGACTTATTTTCATCTTGGACATTATTAATGAAAACAAGTGCAGCATTATTTCCTTAAAAAAAATGCTTTAAATATTTTTAACTATATTATTTTTTGAAAAATGGCTTGGGTGGCCCCCTTACACCTTCTTGGGGGTAAGTGGGTCACCCCTCATTTATTTATATTTAAAGTGAGCATATTTTGGAAAGGAGTTTGTGGGTCTTACCTAACAAAGTATGCAGCATTTTAGTAAGGAATATTCTTCTATAAATGTATCTATTAATGAGATATCTACTTACATTTAAATGTGTATGACAGAAAATTATAAAGCGGAATACAAAACAATTATGTCTGGGAAATTCTTTAAAGCCATTACCCAGGTAGCACAAATAACCTTTAAATATTTTATAAACGCTTTTAAGCGGTTGTTACAACGTTAATAATGATTTTACAACCTTTAAAAAACGAAGTGTGCTACTTGGGTAGGCGTATTTTTTGCTTTTACATATAAATTAATGTTGAATGAACATAATGCAGTCGATTAAGATTATTTTTAGTAAAATAAAAAAAATATAGGTTGAAAAAAAAATGGAAACACTTCATAGCAGCGTCTATTTGAAGTTTTCTAAGGGAGAAACATTATCATTTCCTCTTCAGTTATAATTCTAACATCACCTACATCAAACCAATAAAAATTTTAGCTATTTCTATTCTTTCTATCAAATTTTGCAGTACTTTTTTTTTTCGTTTGTATCATATTTTAAAATCAGAACTTCATAATACTTCATGGTTTTCTTTGATGCAAGTTTCACAAATACATAGTTACCAGCTTTTGCACTTTTTATAGCTGAACCATCAATTTCTTCTAGGTCTCCATAATTATCTTTCATTTCATCGTAGAAATTGCTTCATCAAAACTGCTTTTCATTTTGAAATCATCATTATTATGAGGGGGCCCACTTACCCTAATAGAGAAAAAACACGGGGTAAGTGGGACCCCTCCCCTTAAGCACTTTTTAATAATACTTTGCATAAAAATTCTTATTGCAATGTGTACTTTAGGTTAAACTCTAAAAGAAAACTTTTAGAACATAAAAAAAAATAATAATAATAATAACTAACATTGATAGTCTGGGAGCAATTGGTTTTCCGTGCGCTTTTTATGATACAATTATGGGAGTTAGTTTTTCTGAAAGGTATTGGCACGGAAAATACGAATGCGGATGTTACCACCCCAAAAAATAGTGCAGGAGGGCGTGGGGAGCGACGTAAAGTTGTCTTCACTAAAATACCCATATCTTCATTATTTCTCGATTTACAAACGGTTTTCAAAGCTTAAAATGATTAAATCCACCTAATAACAGGGACGTCATTTCGAAATTTTCCGGGGGGGGGGGGGCAATTGACCCCCCCCCCCTAAATGACGGGCCTGCCTAATAATAACATTTTTAGGCATAAACGCTTCAATTCAAATTTCTGACACGTGTTTCGAAACTATTAGGAGCTCCTTTTTCAATGCAAAAGATGAGAGCTTATGAATGAAAAGTCCGTTCGGCAAGGATTTTTTTTTTTTCATTGAATTGCGGTTCCTTGTAATCAAATATCAGAACCAGACTAACGTAAGTCCATTTTCGTCATTTTTCGGTAGAGAGGAAAAACGATTGTCGAATACATCGTTTTTCCCCTCTACTGAAAAATGACGAAAATGGACTTACGTTAGTCTGGTTCTGAGGTACAGATATGTCATTTGGATAATGAGGGGCGCCCCCCCCCCTCCCCGATTTTGGAAACAGAATGTAAATGCACATTTGTGTTTGTATTTATCTCTTTAGCCCTCACAAGAATTTATTATTATATTTTTTACAGCTCGTTAAAAGTGGGGCAAACCATTCGCTTCCTCGTCCCTTCTTCACGACTCTCTAGTTACAATCAGGCCTGTCATTCCAAGTTTTTACACCGAGGGGGAGGGAAGGTGGCAAAAGTAAACCCTTTATTTTGAATTTTAGCAGGCGTTTGAACAGAACTTTTGTGCTTAGCACAAATGACTTTTTCGTCCCCTCCCCCACCGAATTGTTTACCCTCTGTACATATTTCACTCCTGATTCAGTGATTTTTAATTTCAGGTCGGTTTTGGCAATTTTGGACCCGAAATTTACAAAATGACAGAAAATTTTAGGTTGTCTTGAGGACGTTCGGGTCCGGGCTTCTTCCAGAGATTTTTTTTAATTGAACTTTTAAAAATGCAATTTTCTGCAAGATTTGTTCATTTTATGGAAATAAGGAAAGTTCGGGGCTTTCTCAGAAATTTTTTTGACATTAAAATCTAAGAATCGCAATTTTAGACTTTCTTTGGAGATGGTAAGGAAATGCTTTGAAATTGAATCCTGATAAACGCAGCTATAGAATGTCAATGGAACTAGCTATAGCAGTAGTTTTATCTGGTCGACGGTGACAGAAATAGTATAGGAATTGCATTGATTTGCAGCTAATGATTTTTTAAAAATTTTTAAATAGAGTTTATTAATAACGTATATATTACAAGATTTTCGATTTTGACTAGATACTCGAAAGATAAGAAACCAAGAACTTGGGACTAAAGTGCGTTAGTCAGATTGTTCAGCTTGTTAGGGGGCACAAGAAAATTTGAAGGGGTGTAAAGAGTGGGTAAATTTTTCGAAAATGGCTTCAAAAAATGCAATATTTGGTAACGTATGAAGAAAACAGAAAGTTGGTGCTCCTTCCCGATTTTTTTTTTTTTTTTTTTTGCTTCAAATTAAAGTATGATTTTGATTATCTCTGAGGACATTGGGAGGTTTAGGATTCTCTCGAAATTTTTCCGAAATTGAACTTTTAAAACTGCAATTTTGGGTGAATAGAGGAAATGTTCGGGTGTTTTCTCAGACATTTTTCGACGGTGAAATCTAAAAATCGCAATTCTAAGCTATGTTTGACGACGTAGAGGAAATAGAGAAAATTCAGTTGAAACGATAGAACGGGACCCCAATCCCGATATTAGTGAAGGGGAATGACTCTTGGGAGCCTGGTACTCATAGTAGTTTGAATTTGCTTATGCAATAATAAAACTGAGAAAAATCTTAATAAGGGAGATAATTTCTTTTTCTGTCGATTTTTTTTGAAGCATAGGGAAGATATTGTTCGGTCTGAGTCTCTTGCAACCACAAAATCAAGCATTATTCTAAACTTGGAATTTTCCCTCCTCCTTAGAAATGTGTTACTGATAGGCAGGGCCACAGGCTAAGATATTAGAGGGCTCCAGGAAGAGCTCGTTTTTGAGCCCTCTGTAGTCAAAACTTAAAAACACAAACATTCACGACGAACCATGTAGTCCGACTTTCGGTGTTTAAGTATTATCTTAAAATATTATTTGTGGTGCAGAGTATCCTACACTTTAAGTAAGAAGGAGAAGATAAGGGGACTAAATAAAATAGAAAATCGTAATTGTCTTCTCTTTTCTTAAATAGTAGACTGAAACATAAAACAAATTTAGAAATTTGAAGGTCCCAAAAAAATTGGAGGCCCCAGTCCACAAGTTAGTCGGCCTCGTCTGTAGAATCCAAACTAAAAGGATTTTTTTCTCCGTTTAAAACTCCCATACGGCTGTATCTGCGCTATGATCAATTTCCAAATGCTAACAAAACGAGCTACCTTTTTTAACATAACTCGTGCGCTAGACCCCCATAGATTTCTGTCAATTATTCTTAATTTTGAATATGTGTACTTACTAGTATTTTACATTGTTAGTACAAGTTTTCTCGCCTTTTCCATAAGATATACGTTTAATTCTGTACCTCAGAACCAGAACGACGCAAGTCCAAAAATGTCCATTTTCACTTTATTAGTGCATTGTATGCAGAATCCTATTCTGCATCGACCCATGAGAACGATATTCTATAAAACTAATTCCTTCACAATTATTTAGCCGCGTTAAAAGAGAGCAAGTCCCATCCTTTGCATGCATCTGACAATTGTTTTTCCCCCTCTCCTGAAAAGTTACAAAAATGGACTTACGTTAGTCTGGTTCTGAGGTACAGAATTTATACTTTAAAAAGTTTTCTATTGTTTCTGAGAGTTGGGAGCCCCTTAAGGTTCGGAGCACGGACCAGCAGGTGTACTTAATTCCCCCTAGAGGAGGTGTACTATAAGGCTGTATACTCAATGTTAATTTCATAGGAAAACAACAAAGACTACACTTATATATGTAAAAACAATTTTTACATCTTAGTGGGAGCGACAAAAAGCATAAAAAATTTCAAAGCAATGGGATGAGGGGCAATTGACCCCCCTAAACGATGGGTCAGGGCAAAGGGGTAAATTCAATACATATTGTGAAGAAAAAGATAAATTTACACACACAAATGTGCATTTACATTCTTTTTCCAAAATCGGGGGGGGGGGGGGAACTGTCCAAATGACAGTGTTTGATTGCAAGAACCCCAATTCAATGCAAAAACATCCTTTGCCAAATGACTTTCCATTCATAAACTCTTACTTTTTGATTGTAAAAGGGGCTCTTAATAGCTTCGAAACACGTGTCAGTACTTTTAATTAAGACGTTTATGCCTTATAATGTTGTTATTAGGTGAATTTATATATTTTTAGCTTTGAAAACCGGTTGTAAATCGAGAAATAATGAAGATATGGGTATTTTAGTGAAGCCAACTTCAGCCGCCCCACACCCCCCTGCACTATTTTTGGGGGTGGCAACATCCGAATTCGTATTCTCCGTGCCAATGCCTTTCAGAAAAACTAACTCCCATAATTGTATCACAAAAAGCGCATGGAAGTTAAAATTTGACCAGTTGCTCCTCCATATAAAGTGCTTCTTTGAAAAATGCTGCTTGAACTCGCAAATTTTTTTTTTTTTTTTTGACATAAATTATGTGATCCAAACAAAGGTTTCATAAAAACCAAATGTATGCAAAAGCAATCACTGTGATGCAATTTGACATGATCAGTACAAAAAAGTACAAAAACTACATGCGCATTTCAGTTTTAAGGGGGGTGGCCCACTTACCCGAACCAACCCTAAATCATTTTTACATTTTCTTAATGCATTTTGAGCACTCTTGAATCTGTCTTCGAGTCCCTCCCCGTTAAATATTGCTCTAATAATATATAGTACCAGGGGACCGAGCCAACTCGGTTCAAGTTTTTTTCTAAAATGCGAAGTACTTATTTAGATAAACTTGAAAAACATTTTTAAGATTTTGGTTGCAATTACGCATTTAAAACAGCCGTAATTTGTTTTAAAAAACACAACCTTATTTAATCCATGCTCACCGTAAAATCACACCCAATTTCATTTCATTTGGCGCCGAAGACGGGGGAGAGGTTGATGAGAATGGATGCAGAGTCCCTGTTCTCCAGTACGCATTTGGTTCCAGTTGGTTTTGACTTTCACTTCACTTCACACTTCAAGGTTCCCTCCGTACATACCACAACTCGTGGTTTAACCGGGATGGGGCCCTGAAGAGCGCACTGTTCGTTTTTGAACCAGGCCCTAGGGCCGAGCAAACCCTTGGCCCAGCATCCCCCAGAGGTATCGTTTCACTTGGAGGATTTTATGTCCATGAACATTTTTAACGTCCCCCAGCCATCATTAATGAAGACGGTGGATCTTTGATCGGCTGGGCTTTCTCTATATGATCGGCCCGGGACCCTCCGGTTACGAATCCGACGACTAACCGATCGGACTACCGCGGCCCACACCCAATTCTAACTTTATTTTGATCGAACTCTTTTAAATTTCAAAAACAATCATTCTAACGTGTTGCCAAAACTCGTTTGCCAAATACCATAAAAATTTTAATTTACGCTGATGTGATCAAATATGAAATGCATTGTTATAATGAAATGTGGTTGTTATGAAACAGTAACAATAAGAGTAATCATAAAGAAAATGGCGAAAGAAAGCTCGTTAAACTTTTAATGAAGGCACAAAAAACGGGGTTTTACGTGAAAACTCGCGTTTTTGCAGAAAAAACGCCGATGTAGATGAACTCAAAAACCAAAACTCTATCTTCTTACAAAATTTAACAAAATCGTTAGAGGCGTTTTCGAGATCCGAAATATATATGTACAAGAATTGCTCGTCTAAAGATATTAGATAGATGTAACTTTGTTTCGAAACTTAATATTTTAAGAAAATTGAGTTTCATATTTATTGATTTTTTACCTGAAATATCTTACTAAACACTCTTGAGGAGGAAAAAAAGTATTTTAAAACTATAACACTTTTATACTCAATTTTGAAATCGCACTTGAAAAGTAAAAAGTAATCTGATTTTTATATAATGTAAGTTACCATACAATGCAATAGATGTCGGTGGACAATTACCACTGCTTTTATCCCATGCATTTTGAATAAATGAAACAGCCTGTTATCTAGTGAAGCCTTGCTTTAACATTTCAAAAACAATAACAATTTAACGTTGCCAAATACCATAATTTGAGCTTGCGCTGATGTGATTAAATATGAAATCCAATTGTTAAACAAAACGTGGTCGCCACGGAAACAGTAAGAAAGAAAGTACTCATAAAGAAAATGGCGAAATAAAAGCTTTTCAAACTTTCAATGAAGGCACAAAGAAAACGGGGTTTTTTGGGAAAACTCGCGTTTTTACAGAAAATACGCCGACGTAGATGAACTCATAAACCAAAACTCTATCTAAATACAAAATTTTATCGAAATCGTTAGAGCCGTTTTCGAGATCCGAAAAATAAATATATATATATATATATATATATATATACAAGAATTGCTCGTTTAAAGATATTAGATATCCTCCATTGCTCTAATAATTAGGGAAGCATTAACTTGCTAGTATTAAATAAACCGTAAGGACCCGTTTATTACGAGCACTCGGATTTAACGAGCAACATGTTACGGTCCCTTCGTGCTCGTTATAAGCGAGTTTGACTGTAGTACCAAAGGCAACTGAAAATATTAACTCAGATCAGTAAAATTTTGCACATATACTTATAATAACATGAGGGAACTTTTTTGCACTGTTAGAAATTTGAGATTTAAATTAAAAAAAAAAAAAAGCTAAACATATTGGTGAGAACGTAATAAAGGATTTCAATTACTGAGAAGATAAACTGCGTGGTGCATTACATAACCTCATATTAAGCTGAATTTCGCGAGCCAGAGTACATGTAATCTTTAAATGCAATTAGATTTTGCTAGATAACGCAGGAAAACATGCAAAAAAGAAAAAAAAGGAGAGTAGGGAGTAATTTTGAAAACCTTGCGTTACATCCTTTTTCCAGTTTAAAAAAAAATAATTCATTAATTTAAGAAATAAAAAAAAGCACTTAAAAAAATAAATAAATGTCTGGAAGAGCATCTTTTCCCCAGCGGTTCAAATCAACCTTTACCCAATTTTACAGCTATAGGTTAGCACCTATAGCTGTAAGTCTACTAGGCACGGCAAAAAAGACGTTTTGTACGTTTTTAAAATGTCGTTTTCAAGTTCGTGGTCTGCAGGTCTCCCGCTCCCGTGAACTTTTGCTCTTTAGTTAAGTCCTTAAATTGAATTTAACTTTTGATTTTTTGACTTAATTAAGAGCCCTTATAACTCCTGCCCCAATATAACAGAGAAAATTAGAACTAACTCCGTCTTGAGCAAGAAAAAAAAATATTTGTTTTCTTTAGGATGATTTTAAATGTTAAGAGGTTCAGGAGTTTTATCATCCCCCAATAGGGCGGTCTTTGTGAAGTTTTTGCTCAAAAATTAATTATAAAAAAAGTAATTAGAAACAGAAAAAAACGCTCTAAGGTGCAAATCCCCCCCTCCCTCCCGGGTTAGAAGTACTTTGTTTACTCAGTTTTCAATGTCGCAGCTACCAGTGGCGTAGCCAGGGCGTTCATACCCCCTCTCCCCCACAAGCTAAAAAGGTTACACGCATGTAAGTACATATCGCGTTTTCCGACTCTTTATTTCAAAAAAATTTTTAATTCCCCAAACGAAATACTTCTCGCTACGCCTATTGGTAATACTATGCGCTATGGGATCTCCTGTACACAGGACAGCCACAGACACAAGTTCACAATTTTTTTGATGTTACTTCTAAAAAATACATGAAGTTTGCTTTTTGTTAAAAAATATCATATAGTTTATTCATTCTGGCACGCACTACTACATGTTTATCTTAGCTATTGAGTGTTGATTAGGACAAGGAACGTTGACGCCAGTGGACATTTATCCTTCTAACAGGAAAGTGATTAGTGAGATGATCTTGTAAATAACTCTCGTGTTACCTGGAAGTTTCTCATCAGAATCCAAGTGACAGTGCGGTTCCTGCGGTTCACACGATGCAGCAAAAAACTGGTTTTCCATCTGTTTCTATTTACCCCCCCCCCCCCGAAACCACCAGAGGTCGCTCACTGCTGAGAATAGAAGGGGTCTGAGAAAGAGAGCAATAAATCATCGTGGAAAAGGATCCAGTGCGGGCAGCTCTTTGTACTTAGGCTTTGAATTCGGACGCCACCAACTCCATGAATTTTGTCCATGTTCACCGCTGCGCCCTGCCAATACAAGGGGGAAAAATGTGGCCGCTGCCACCCTGGTGACTAAAAAAAAAGGTCATTCTCGCTGCCGATCCGCCCTGCTGTCCAAAAAAAAAAAAAAAAAGAAAGGTCTTCACTTTGCATGGAAAAAGTGCCGCCCCCAATCGTGCCACCCTGGGCTATAGCCCATTAAGCCCATATGTAAATACGCCACTGGATAGGGGATAGTCTAGCTTAGGTCTTATACCTTGATTTAAATATATTTATTCTTTAGAAAAAAGAGTTATGGACAAAAACGGTTATTTTCAGGAAATTTTCCAAAATTAAATGTTCGAATATAAACTCATTGTTGAAGAAAGTAATTGCCGTAGCACAATAATATTAATAGTCATCATAATACAATTTTTAATGAAGGCTTCCCTGAAGCAAACATGAACTTCATTACTATCCTTGCTCGATAGCATTTTTATCTTCATCCAATGCTAAAAATAACACGCGGGACCACGTTCACAGTATTTTAGGACGATTAACTTGTATTGTTTTGAAATATAAATTAGTTGAGAAGCTGTTAATAATTAAATGGTGCTGATTACATTAGTACACTAATAAATCCCAAGGAGAAACAATTGTTAGCTTTTAGTATCAATTGTTTAAAATTGTAGACACTGGTTAACATTTTAAGTTTCAGTATGCAAAGCCATTCAATTCCTGTTAAAATGCATTTCTTTAACGCTGTAGTGCAATCAGTAAAGCTGATTTCTGAATCAAAATACCCGCTGGGTTAGGCTGCCAAAAAATGTATGTAAATTTTTTTCATTCTTTGAAAATTTTTTCAAATCTATGCTTATCAGCTCACAAGAAAGCATATATGAATTCATACTAAGAGTTTTTGATCATTGCTGCAAATCAAATGTGCTGCAGGTTGATATTCGGTTTCCGTGGATTCATCAGAAGGCGTGGTTTATTTTATGAAAACCACGCCTATTTGACATGAGCAGAATGGGAGACAGTTCTGCAGTTAGCAGCTGTTCATTTATGTTGATGTTGTTTACAAACGTTTTGAGATGCTAAACTCTTAAGTGAAAAAGTTTAATGTGATATGTCTTACCCTCTCATCTTGTTTCTGAACCCTTATTTATTTGATGTATATCCTACTAAATTTAAGTAGAAAGGGCACTTTCGTGTAGTATGTCAGATTTTTATTCAATTTCAGACCATCACGTGAATATTTTTTCCATGTTTCATATACACTCAAGTTCTTCTGTGAATGATATCTTCAACAGTTAGTGGTAATTTGATAGAATTAAGTTTTTTCCTTAGATTTAGTTTGTGTTCACAAATTATATTGCAGTTTGAATGAAATGATCTGTTTGCAGTGACAAATGATATTCTATGCGACAACGCTTAACAAGTGGAAATACAAATAGCACAATGTTTCAACAGTTAATATTTCTTTTACTTATAATTATCCTACTGAATTGTCTGAATGTATGTGTATGTGTTTCCCCTCCCTCGATATGTCTGAATTGCTAGTTAAATAAAATTTGAATCTTAATCACCGATGTTGTGAGTGCAAGCTTAAAAGGACTGAGCTTTTTTAGGATGCTACTAAATATGTTTAAAGTATAAAAATTGAGGGGTTATCGTGCTAATATGTGGAATTAAAAGTGTGTCAATTAGTAATGATTGATGATGTGATTTTGATGGATGTTATGCATGTTATTTCTTCTCTGCCATATTCTCTTTTTCTGTTCAAGTTTAATTACTTGTCGACTGTGTTGATCATGCAATAAAGTAATTTGAATGCTTCCAGGAGTGTCCATTTTGCTCTTATGGACTTGACATAGCTCTATTCATTTTTATATTTCTGATCAGAAGTTTCGTAAAATGCCTGTTTTTGATTAATGGATGGCAGTAAAGATATTCATGTTTTGCAGTTTGTTTATGTGTATGTATTACATATTTATGTGTTTAAATGCAAAATCAGTTTCAAATG
This sequence comes from Uloborus plumipes, assembly GCA_038373865.1. Lineage (NCBI taxonomy): Eukaryota > Metazoa > Arthropoda > Arachnida > Araneae > Uloboridae > Uloborus > Uloborus plumipes. The sequence goes on from JAXGGA010007948.1 coordinate 27,593, forward strand.
TGAAATATTTTCTTGTCTGCGCTATAATTTCCCCGCTACATTTTTATTTTTTTTTGGTTTTATTTGAAATATTTCCCTTTTAGAGAGGACAGCAGTTACCCTCCCTTGCACTCCTCTAGCTATACCTTTATAAATAACTGAAACTTTAAGAGAGGAACAAGTTTTCTTAAATTCTTGTAGGGAAAACTAGCTGTTCTAGGCACTTATCGGACCTTTGTGAGCCAGGTTTGGTTGACCTCTGAGCCTGTATATTAAAAAGTTTATAAAAACCTCTACAATTTTTAGTTGTATTTTCTAATAGATATCTATTAATTTTTCAAGGACCATGCTCTTAGAGCTATGCGACTGGTGTCGAAAATGCAAGAGAGGTGCAGATAGCTATGTTTCGTAAGTTATTCACATTGAATATTGTATCTCATTTCTTCTTCATTTTGCAAAGATTTAGTTGAAATACATACTTTATTTATTTCAGAGGGTTTTTTTTAAATTATAGATTTTGATGGCATTAAAAATATATAACGTAGATAATTTATATCTGAAATTGTCATTTTCTGTGTTTATCGTGCTTTTATAGATGTAGAAAAGTGGATAAAAAGCTTTGCATTTTAAAAGTAATACTTTAGATATACATACATCAGTACATCTCCTTTTTGAATTTTGTTTAACAAAATTCAGTTGTAGTAGGAATGTAAGGGAGTTAATGGAGAGTTCCTTATTGGATTTTTTAATAATAGACTTTGAGGGAATAGTAGAATCTTTCAATATCTAAGGAGAGTTTACAGTTTTTTCATAGTTTGGAAAAGGAGATACAGCAATGTTTCTAAAAAGTTTTGCGTCGGTAATCCCCTATTATCAAATTATTTAAAAAGTTATGGTAGGAAAAAAAAATTCTAAGACAAAAAATTTTCAATTCGTTCTAAGTTACTTTTATAGTTTCTAAAAATTTATATGTACTTATGAAACACACATTTACTTGTTAGTAATGTGTTCCTCTACGCAATCCACAGTGGAAAGTAATTGAATTCTGTAAAAGTTTCTTTGCCAGTGCAGTGTAAATGTAACTTTCAAGTCAACTTCCTTTTTAAAAATAAATTTCGACTTATGCGCAAATACTGTCTGTTTACGTTTTGTGTGCCTGGCAGCCACTAACGCTTCCATCTGAAAAAGGGGGGATAGGTTTAGGATGCGCACTTCCCGATGCCTTCAGCTTTTTTTTGGCTTGCTACTTCCTCGTTGCTTTTCCCCTCTATTTCGCAAAAGTCAGAAGAGACTTGGTGCGCAGATGCTTCGCAGGTCGCACGAAAAAATTTTAGACAGTATATACGTTATTTATGAAGGGTCTTGTTTCGGCTAAATGTATACTTTTCTGAAAATTGGCTAAAAATTGACATTTTAAGGAAATTGAAGCAGTGATCCTAAAGCTGCTCCTATTGTGCCGCAGAATGCTACCTGCTCCAAAGTGCTCCTAAACGTATTGTTTTGCTTATTTTGCGCCAAAGCGCTTTCATTGTAAAAATTGCTTTTTTAATACGGATTAATCAAAGAAATCTTTTGTTTAAATGTCTATATTTTTCAATGTTTTAAATTCTTAAAATCGTCGAAAATTAGCGTTAGGATGTGTGCATGCAATCTTTTTGCATCCTTTACAGGAATTCAAACTTTAGCTTGAAGATAACTTCTTGCTGGTCTGCAAAGCTTTAACTCAAATTTTTTTGTATTATTTTTCATCCAAACTGAAAGTTTTATTTTTTTGTAACTTAGGTCTGAAAACCTCGCCAAAGTTTACGAAAAGTAGCTATTTGTTTTAATTCCCTTCAGCTGAAAGATAATTTTGATGAAGTTGTCATTCTTAACACCTATTTAATGAAACTCTTGTGTAGTTCTAGTTTTTTTTTTTTTTTTCAAAGTGACATGTTTTTAAAAATTGGCATAAACTTAGAAAAAGGACGGTCAAAACAAAACTTTTAGCTCTTGTGTAATTAACTGCATATTTTAACTCTAAATAAATTATTTTTTTGACCTCAGCATTTATGATGCTAAAAAGTTCGTAAAACTGGAAAAAAATTTATTCTTAGAATTGAATTTATAAAAAATGAGTTTTGTGAATATTTTAAGTATAATTACATGTATACTCAAGTGAAAATTTTTGAAGTAATTTCCAGTGAAATTCTTCCAAACATTAGTTAAAAATTGCTAAAACTTTGTACAGTTATTGATTTATATTGTACTCGCTTCAGATTGGATCATTAATTGATATTTATGGAGCTGCTCCAAAAGTACTCTCAAATACTCTGAAGCCATTGGGCTCCCTGTTAAAGGGAAAATCGGACAAATCATTTCTAATTTTCAAGATTCCAGATAAAGCACTCTATTTTAAAGCATCTTCACATAAGCTAAAGTGAACAAAATGAGCTGAAAAGTAACTCACTCTCAACTATCCAGGAAACTCCCGTATCCGGAATTCGGTGTTTCCTGAGCATTCTGCATAGTTAAACTTTTACTTTATTATTTACAATTCTTCTCCTAGAGCCCAACATTATTTAACATATTACTGAGGCATTTTAATAAAGATATCTTAAACAAAAAGGAGTGACAGTTGAACCTTGTTACTAAGAACACACCTAATACAAATTATTGCGAAGACAAAGTACATTTCAGATCCCAGCCTTGTGGTTAGTAGCTTATTATTCTTCAGATAAGATAAACTACAATTAAGATGAACTGATTTTAAAGGTTCTTTGGAGTTAGTTTTAACAAGGCTCTGTTGTATATTTAAACCAAGAAACTATTAAACAAAATCATAGAAATGAGAAAGCAAAAATATTTATAACTGTGTGTCTTTGCAGGTTAAGAAGAGTTTTCCTCCTGGTGATAGTGATACTAGGTTTTCTGTTGTATGCGGGTCCTTCCATGTTCCGATGGCTGAGGAAGAAGACGCCCATCATGATAGGTAAGCTTCTCAAAATCATCAAAATAGTAATGGTGCAAGTCTGCAGGAATGCAATCATTTTAATCATGAAGGGTATATTTGAATAAATGTCTTAAATATCCAGACTTAATCAAAAATTATACAGCTCTAAAATGGAAAGATTCTGAAAAAAATTTACATTAAAAATTATGGGAAATACCTTAATTTTAGTGTAAAGATTTTTTTATTTCTGAAACTGGAACATTTATGTTGAAATGACTATATTTCATGCAATACACCATCAGCTCGTTTATTCCATCCATGGACTTGGAATAAACGAGCTAGTGGTGTATTGCATGTTTCTGTCTTAGCACTGGTTTAGAGGCTTGACTTACTGCTTTATACTATATTTCAGTTAATAAAAGCAAGTTGATTTTTTTTTTTGCCTTGTATTTAAGTGAAATAATTTCTCTCCATCCCTCCTTCATAAGTTGTTTTGAAATGTTATGCAATACTTGTAACTTAATGATTTTAGAACTCAACACAAGTAAATGCTCATTGTAATAATCCATCAAATAAATGTTTTGTGATTCCAAATTATTTGTACAGAATTTCTAAGGTATAAACTTTTCCTATTAATTAGTTAAGCAACAGGTGTTTGTATAGTGTTTTTCTTTTTTTTTTTTTTTTCTGAAACGAGCTTTTCACAAAATTTGCCTTCAAAAAATGTTATTTGTATTAGTTTAAACTCTCAAGCAAGACAAAGGGAATCTTTCCAAAAATTCAATCACGAAAAAAAATTCTTTAACGAGTTACGGGTCATTTTGGTATGAAAGCTCAATAGTTTGTTTTCCTAAATTCCTTTCTTGTATTATTGTCACACTGTAGTACGTTCTTAAAAATTTGATTTTTGATTCATCAATTGTTTCAATAAAATCAATCTCGCTTTCACTTAATTGGTCAGGGTTTCACTAAATTAATTTCAGTATTTGTGAGCCATGGATCATTGAAAAAACCCTGTAAAAAAAACCCAAATTATAATCTGTAATAGTATATTGTATCACAGTTTTTTGAGATCCAAGCTTCTAAAATAATCTTTTTCAAGCATTGTATAAAAGTTATTGGAAAATATTTTAGTTTTGCTGTGTTGATGCATGTATTATTATTTTTTTAATAGTTTTTTTGATACTTTTCCATTATATGGGCCCAAATATCGCTGAGCCGATTCTTTGGCCACAGCACACGAACAACTTGGCGAAAGGTTACAAGCAGCTATAATCCGTTAGATATTGGTTGCCTCTTTATTGGCGATCATGTTGGTGAGTTTATTGCTTGTGCCGATAAAATAGAATTGTACCGTTTTTTTTAAACATTAAATGAGCATTTCTGGATAATGAGGGGAGAGGGGAACCAAGAAGAAAACATTCATATGACTGATATTTATAGAGCACAAGTGTTCAATGCCGGGTAGATAGTACTGTAAAAAATATGAACAAAAATATTGCTGTTCTCTTTGATAAATACAAAAATCCCACTGCCACAGGGTTGCCACGCCACAGGGAAACCTGAAAAAACAGGGAAAATACAGGGAATTGAAAAATCAACAGAAAAACAGGGAAAATCCAGGGAATTTTGAAAATTTCTTCAAAAATCTGGAAAGTACAGGGAATTTTACTTTTTTTTCAAAAGTTCAAGTTGCCAAAATGAATTCTTAAATATGTAAACTACCAGTGAATAAATTTATGCGCAAATGAATAAAATAATAATAATAAATAAAATAAAATAAATAGAAATTTTAATTCAGTTTTTTTTTTGCTGAGTTTATTTATTTGTAAGTAAATATTTAATTGTGTATTATAGAAGCAAAAAATGTTTATTACTTAGTTTGAAATGCATTTTAAAGCTTATGCTAATTTAATTAGAGAGTATGAGATTAGTCATCAATTCGTCCTATGATTTCAGTTTTAATGAATTCTGCTTTGCCTCCCTATGTTTTTATTTAGTTAGTTTTTTTCTGTGCCAGGATATTAATGTTCGTATAGAATATCAGTGTTCGCTCGTTCGTAATACTGCATATTCATGCAGGGAAAACACAGGGAATTTCCCCCCCGGAATTGAGTGGCAACCCTGTGCCACAAAATTTAGTTTTTACTAGGTTGAACTTTTATGTCAGTTATTAAGAGCAAACGTGGTGTATGTCAGTTTTTTATAATTTGTATTTACACAATTAAAAGTTAGTTTTACTTCATTATACTTTATGCAAAATTATTGTATTACAATAATCTCATTTGCCAATTGACAAGAATGGTAAAATGGAACAAGATTAGTGTGTTGTGCAAAAGTAGCTATTAAATAATTCAATTACTCAAAATTTTCTTTCATTTGCTTACTCCACTTCTGCTCTCAATAGTTCATGCAATAAATAAATGTTTAAATGTCTTATTTTGTGTTTCTCGTTCTTGTTTTAGATCCCAACATTGGATGCATTGCAGCAAACATGAACTCCCTGGTACGAGAATCCACCTACTTTGATGCAAACATATTTCGTTCATATGAGCCGGATGATGAATTTTTTCTTCCTTTTATTGGTGAGTCAGAGAGGTCTTCTTCAGGGTTCATACTCAAATTTGAAAATTAAAAGTAAGGAGTTTTTAAGGAGTTTTGCAGGAGTTCATTTCAATTTTTCAGGACTTTCTCACTCGAAATACTTATTTTTCAGCAACATATGGGTCATTCCAGCAAAAATAGTACAAATTATGTCTGAAACTCTTTACTTAAGATTATTAATTTAAATAATTTCCACCAACACCAATCATTTTTTTATTGAGTTTCCATTTACTTTTATTTGTGTATAATGAAGTGTAAATAACTAGTACATGACTCATTTATGAAAGGATTTTAAATATTTTGATCACTTTGTGCAACAGAGTGGACAAATAAGCCTTTAAAAACATCTTTATAATCACAAAGAAAAGTTAGAATCATAGAACAAATATAAAGTGGAATAAACAGCCTAAAACTGTAAGTCTGTCTGTAATTTCAAGAAAAAATATATTTTTTTCATCATGAAATCGAATGTAACAGAGTGGACATCCAACAGTTCAAATTAACTACTACAAGAAAAGAATTAGGCCCACCCTGGTTGTTGACTACATAATTCAATATAGCAAGCTATTCACGGCAGTAATACTACCTATATATATATTTTTAATATATCAATGTATATATTGAATGCAATTATTTATTTTACTTCCAAAAGGCTTGTAACAGAGTGGACAATTCGTAACATAGAAAATCTAGGGACATGGATAAATAATTGTTTTTGGGGGAAATTTTTTTTCATTTGCGTAATAATCTGCAGAAATGTCCTCAGAAGCATTTTTTGTGCAGTGCAATGTCATTTATTTTGTTATTACATTTCAGTTTAATTTTAAACCACATTTAAAATTCTAGCAATTTGAAACTGGGACACGTCATTTTCTCCTTCTTCTGACAAAGATAAATTTTTTTGTGTCCTTTCTAGATGGATTATACCTAATTAATTGATACTTGACGGCACAAAATTAAATGGAGAACCAATAAAAAATACACTAAATGGGTGGTAGTTATACAATTGGTTTTAAAAAATTCTAAAGTCTCGGACATGATTTGTACCATTTTCGCTGAAATGACCCATATCTCAAACATTTTTTTACAACTCTTGTGTTACTTATTTTTGCTGTCATACAATATATTGAGTAACATACTAAATTAAAAGTCAAATATGCAGTTAGTGCTACTTGAATGTTAGCAGACTCAGAATTAAATTCAAATATGGAGGGGAGGGGGATTATCCATTGAAAAATATTTTATTTTGAGGATGAATTTTTAAAAGAAGTTTAAAAAATATATAAAAATGTAAAAAAAATGAAAATTAGTGTTTTCTCAAAAACAAGACACTTCTTAATAATTTTTTAACTAGAATCAGCATAAAAAAGTAATTATTAAAATAAACTTTGTAATAAGCTAACTGAAAATAGTAGAGGTTAAAACAACTTCCAACTTTCTTAAGCTTTGACGATTTAAGGGGTCTGTCCAGGATTTTTTACAGGGTCCGTTTTTTGTGAAATGCTAAATAATTTTGTGAAAAATCAAATAATTTTGTAAAAATCAAATTATGAAAAAAAAAATGCAAAAATAAATTTTTGAATTTAATAAAAAATAAAAATAAATTTCATTTATTTTCCTCTTAAAACATCGAATTAAACATCAAAAATGCGAAAAATCCGATTCCTGTAGCGGATGCAAAGAGATTGCAGTTTTCAAAGTGATGGCATCAAAAACATAAAAACGGCATATAAAAGAGTTCAGTTTGGTAAAAAAAATTTTAAAGGTCTATGATAAACATAATATTAATATCTGTTAATAAAATTAATGCAAAAATAAAATGAAACGATCCATTCAGTGTTTAACATTCACAAAAGAACAGTTAATTTTGCTTTAAAAATTTAACAATAATAATCTGAACAAAAAATGAAGTGAATTTTCAGTTATTTGCCTCCTAAAAAATAGTAATTAGCTTGCAAAATAAGTAAAATTTGATTTTCATATCGGAAGCGGCGATCGCATTTTTCAAAATGAAAGCAAGTATAAAAACGGTAAATACAATAATTTATTAAAGTCAAATAATTTTAGAATTCCATTTCATCAAGTTTATATGATGAATGTCATTAATAATCACCGACATATTCGCCAAAAATTCGGAGGAAAAAATACGAAAGTAGGGAGACGTAGCAAAACAGACAATACGAGACTTCCAATATTAACCAGACGAAAAATACATTAATTATTCCTAAATATAACCAAAACACCACCCTTGCAAGCATAAAAAAAAACCACAATTTTCTGCCGAAATAAGGTCAAAACGTCACACCAAGACGTCAGATGGCGATAATTTTAAATAGCTGGTCACTCTATCAGAAGAAATCCCATTTTTTCTCCAACCCTCGCAATCTGTTTGCAGTTCTAAGTTCATTTCGTAGATAATTGCTATTATTTATTCCTTTTTGTTCAAATTAAGAGCAGGGAGAAAACTCCTTACTCTGCATTTCCAGAGAAATCTGTAACAGCAACATCGCAGCCAGGGGCTGCCCTAGCGGCGGACATTCCGGACCCCTGTCCGGGGCGGCAAATTTTAGGGGCGGCTTTTTGGCTCGAATATAACAAATACGTTTTCTTTAAGGCAAAAAACGTTCAAAAAAATGAAACAAATATCATTCTTTTTGCACTTTGGAATCCTGAAAGGTATGAATGTAGCGATGTTTAAGCACGTTATTTTAATGTATCCATTTCAAGGCAACATTTTCGGCTATTTCAACATAACCTATTAAAATAAACGAATATATATTTAGAAAATAAACGCATCTTTAGAAACTATAATTGTCAATGGAGACATTTTAAAAAACAAACTAGCTACAGCAGATAACTTTCGAACGTCGAGATTTTGAAATTATTGAAAGAAGCTGGGGCACCTAAAACGTAGTTTTTTTGGGAGGGAAAAAAATCTCAATTCATCAAATGAAGCGCCGAATTTTACCGAACGAATAAAAGAAAAAATTATAAAATGTGTGCATGCATAAATACTTACATCTGCTGAGAAGAGATACAAGGCCTCATTGAAAAAAAAATAACAATAAAATAATGCATAATTGTAATATTAAAAAACTGTCTCGCTGTCTTCAAAATTTCCGAACCATTAATGAAAATTTGCCGAATATGATTTTTTTTGGAGGTCATAGTATCCTCCCACCGATGTGCGCCTGATACTAGTTTTGTAAATTATATATAAAAAATCAAATATTCTTCAATATTTCCAAAGCTTTTCTTAAAGATTTTCTTACTTAAAAAGAAAAATTATCTTTGGATCAAAACTATATTTCATAACTGACACCTGCTGTCAGAGGCTAAAAAGTGCAAATAAAGTTCCTTAAATATAATTGTTTTAAAGGTCTTGAAAACAATTAAATAAATCTTTGAAACTCTTTGATAAGTGCTGCAACTTTATTTTTTATCAAATTCATAAAGCATCAATTATCCGTAGGGCCGGGATATTAAGGGGAAAAAAGGGACAAAAATAGCCTGTTTTGCCTACAACAAAGTTTTTGGGACTACAAAGGGCCCTATATCTAAAATAGCTTAGGGCGATATTCGGTTTAAATCCGACCCTGAATATAGCATTTTATTTTATCCCACTGTTTTTAATTCACAACATCTACTTATTGAGTTGTATTTATAAGCAAATTATTTCTTGTCAAACTTTAAGAGAGGCGGCATTTTGTATTTTTGTCCGGGGCGGCAAAACTGCTAGGGCCACCCCTGATCGCAGCGAGACATTTTGATTTGCATAAGATAAAACAAACAAAAGTAGTTAATTTCTTTAAAAGCCAACAACAAGTGCTACATTTTCCATTTAAGATTTATCGCCCAAGCATAGCAGGCAGGAAGTGTGCCGCTGCCGACTTTTTTTTTTCCTTGCAAAAGTGGCAGATAAGCGAATCCCTTCTTTAACTTCAGAAAAGGCCCAAAAATTATGAGCTTTTTACACAGAAATATGCTATGAGTTATTTTAATTTCAGATTTGCTTTTTGAATGGGTAATGGGCGAAATGTCCATTTAGTTTGATCAGCATTTTGTGAAGGGTCCGTTTTGCTCGATCGTATTTTTGTGAAGGGTCCGTTTTGCTTGATCGCATTTTTGTGAAAGGTCCGTTAACGGACCCGAATTTCCTCTGGCCAGACCCCTGGATTTACACTATTAAAGTGCACAGAATTTGTTTTAAAACTTTTCAAATTAATGATTTAAAAGAAAAATAAAAAAAAATTTTAGTCGTTTGCCTCTTGACTGAGTACAGTAAACGTCATAAATGCGAAAAATCGTATTCCAATGGCGGATGCAAAAAGATCGCGATTTCCATAATGAACGAATTAAAAGGGGAAAAAAGCGACATATAAAAAGAATTATTCAAGAAAAAGTTTTAAATTAACATTTTAAAGCTCTTCGGTAAACATAATAGCGATAGCAATAAAGTAATTGAAGCAAAACTTAAATTAAATCTGTGACTTAAATTTTAATTTTTTGTCTCTAATAAAGAACAGAATTTCGTTTGAAAAATTTTAATTTTCGATTTTGAAAGAAATAAAAAAAATTTTACTTATTTGCCCCTTAATAAAGCCAAGTACGAACCAAAATTCAGAAAAATTCTATTTCCAAACCGGATGCAAACGGATTGCATCATGGTTAATGAAGGCGTCATAAGTATAAAAACGGCAAATAAAACAGTGTACTAAAGCAAAATAATTTTAGAATGTCCTTTCAACAGGTCTACCCGATCAATATAATTAATAATTATCGACTTTATCGTCGAAAATTTGGAGTAAGGAAAAAAATTTCGGATGTAGCGTAGGGATAAAAGCGTAGCGAAAAATAGTAGATTTCCGGTATTAACACGTGTAAAAATACCAGAACGGTATAATACTCGAATACAATCTTGGGATTAGTAGTAGAAGAAAATATTCAAGGGTTTGTTTCACAGAATTAAAAATAAGGAGTTTGTAAGGAGATTATAGCAAAATTCAGGAGTTTTAAGGGCCCTTATTTTTTTTTATTAAAAAGCAGGAGTTTATAAGGAGTTTGTAAGGAGCGTACGAACCCTGTTCTTGTTTCTAGTGAAATAGGAATAATCAGCATTTTATCGCACAAAATTTTGCAAATATTTCATTTATTTCTTGTGCCTACATTCAAGAATGTAGACAGAGGCCTAAGACAGTTCTTCCGAAGCTTATATCTTTAAAATGTGACTTACCTTGTTCTATAAAAATTGTAAACGTAATCTGGCGGTTGAAGTTGGCGTCTCTCATTTATTGAATATGAGCTCTATGATATACATCTTTCTGTTTCAAATTCTATTTCTAATTTTGATTCTGTTAATAGAACTTCTTGGTCTAAAACACTTTGTTCTACATAGAAAAATCAAGTTGTATTTTAAAAGAAATTTGCTAATGCAGATACTGTCTGTTTGCGTATTTTGGGCCTGGGAGCCACGGACGCTTCCATCTGAAAAAGGGGAAATAGGTTTTAGGATGTGCACTACCCGATGCCTTCAGCTTTTGTTCGCTTGCTACTTCCTCGTTGCTGTCCCCCTGTTTCGAGAGAGTCCGAAGAGACTTGGCGCCTGCGCAGATGTCTCGAAGGTCGCACGAAAAAATTTTAGACAGTAGTTTCAAATTTCGTGTGACAAAACGTTGATTATTCCTATTTTACTTTTCAAGCACAAAGAGATTTATTCAATTCTTGTTTCTATTTTATACGCATTGCCTCCATAGTGGTCTCTTTTTTATTTGTTTATTATTTTCTTTTCCGTATACAGTTTAATTTTCTCTAAACCTTATAATCTTAATTTTAGATCACAGTACTAAATAACAACATTGACTTTATCTGCATTTTACTTTGAATGTGTGCTATTTGCTAGTGGCCTAAAGATCATGAAAGGTTGAATACATTTTTTTATTTCAACTTTAAATTCACACAACAGATCACTTATTGTAATATTTGTGTCATTTTCAGCATATTTAGAATTATTAAATATTCAATGCATGTTTCTTATTAACTCGAATTTTACATATGTTACATGTGTTCTGTTTTGACAGGAAACGGAAAAATGGGTGTCCCCTTGGATGAGGAAGAGAGGCTGTATCTCTTCTACAAGCGGTCCCTCTCCGTTCAGGTACCTTACCGCCCGGTTGTGCGTGTCGACATCCCGGAGCCCCACACAGAGGTGAAAATTAAAGATCACCATTTTGCCGTGCTAAGCACAGAAGTCCTATATGCACTTTAAAAAAAAAAGAGCTATTGCCACCAGGGGCTTCTTTGTAATATAGTTTATTTAAATGTTCTGCAGCAGGGGTGCCCAGCTGGGGCAAGGTTGTGGCACATACTTCAAAATTTAAATTTTTTGGTGGGATTGTTTTTGGGGGTGTTTCTCTTTTGCTCTTGCTCTTAGAGAGTCTTTGTGGTATTTAGGAAGGCATGAACCGTTGCTCTTGGGAAGCTGGGGGGAGAGAATGGCACCCCGTCTATGGTCATTTAAGAATGGGAAATATTTTTTTGATATTTCTAAAAGAGGGGCACCTAACATAAAACTACAAAGATTTTTCTCAGTTTGAGATAACTGCAAATACCACTTTTATGCTTAGCACAGCATGATTGCTGTTCATAAATATCTGTATTTAAAGCATATGTTTCTTTATATGTCTATGTATTATGTTTTATGTGTAAAAGCTATACATGTATATAGCAGGAGCAACCCAAGCGAAAGTTGAATCTTCTTTATATAATTGTTTTAAAGAAGTTTACAAACTTGTTCGGAACAGGGGCCGTATAACAAGGTTGCAACGTAAAATGAAATCAAGCAAATCAAGAAATTTTCAATTTATGCTAATCTCTCATAATTTGTATCTACTTGCGAAAAAATTCCTTTTTTCTAATTATTTTGATTTTTTTTAAAGATTAGATTAAATAGGAAAAATAATTATTTTCTCTTTTTAAAATCCAATCCTGATTTAAAAAAAAAATAATCCTAACTTCCCTATTTAAGAAGAAAACTAATAATCAGATATTTAGTTCAATTTAATAGTATAAGTCCTCCCCCCCCCCCCATATATGTATTTAAGAAGTCCAAAATTAAATTTAAGAAATAACATTTTACCATCAGTTTTGTAACAGCAATGCATTGTGTTTGATTTTTATTTTTCTTGCAGATGGGTTTGCCACTCAATACAAGAATGGTATTGCTTACAAATTTCAATGTTTCAGCATGGTATGTTTTCTCATTTTTCATTCATTGATTCACATGTACATGATGTTAAATTTTTCAATTTTAAATACATTTTTTGGGGGGCTGCAATATAATGAGCCTGAAAAAAGAGCTGCAGTAAGTCTAAAAACTTATAGAGATTTCGTTTCAGTATATAGACAAAAACAACTTAAGTTTCAAGAGTTAATTGTGTAAATTATTCCAAATTTTTAAACAAGAATCCTATTGTCTAACTAAATAGTAATATTCATATTGTAACAGAATTTATATGAATGTTTATAATTCTATTACTTCGTACTAAATTTATGCCATTTTGAAAATGAGGCCAATGATAAGACCAGTATCTCTTATAGAGGTTTGTTGTGCTGCTGCTATAGCATGAGAAACCTTAACCCATTGCCGCCCAGTGATCTATTTATAGATCACCTCTTTTCAGACCCCTCACTGAAAACAGTACCTTTTAATCATTTCTTGTTCTTATTGGCAGGTTTGCTTACATGTGTGGTTGCACCCCTAAAAAACTTTTGAACCTTTCTTTTCCCGGTCAGTCTGGCAGGTAACGTCTAAAGTCTGTCATGTTGCAGATTTATAGTGCAATATCCAATTGTGGGTACAAAATATTTTTTTTTTCAAAAGTATATTATACTTTTCTTTAGCTGGTTTTAATTTTACGAAAACTTTATTCTTAATTTACAAAGTTGGTATCTTCAAAGATAAGATTAGAGGAAAGTTACCTACTTTTTTACTAGCAGAAACGCCCAGCTATCTATTTATAGATCATCTATTATTTCAACTACAAAATACTGTAAGTGAATAAAACTATCTTCATTCTATTTAGGAAGAATAAAATGTAATTTAAAAGGATTTTTCAAAAATTTTCATTTTAAAATAATTCGGGTGCTAACAGGTAAATGTAATGTCCTTGACATGAGTAAGCAATAATTAAAAAAAAAAGCTCTGTATAAACTTTAAATTTAGTTCTAACAATATAAATTAGGTCTGAAACTCAAACTTTTCGTCAGTCACCAGTAGCAGTTAGACACTTTTAATTTAATAGGCACTTTATCTGGGACTATTTACAAAAACAAAAAGGCAGTACACTATACGATGATGTTTTAACTATCACTTTCACTGGTTGATAAGGTTTTTAAAAAGTAGTTGAGTACAATGAATGCGACGTTATATAATCCCAGTTAATGTTATCAGCTGTTAAATGTTATCAGAACCACTAAATCCTGTTCGGTTATGTACAAGTATATTTAAAAAAAACATTGTTTTTCGTAATCAAAACTTAATTTATTATTATTTATTTAAGAAAACTATTTTCTTCAAATCGGTGACAAAACGAAAAAAAAAACAATACTCTCTGTTTTGCTGTCGCTTCAAAACTATTTGCTAAAATTCAGTGAGGAAAAAGTACTCATTCCCAACTGTGATCAAGGAATTATCTTAGCCATGAAGGCATATTATAGAAAAGAAATGCTTTTAAGAGTGTTGGAAAATATTGAGGACTCTTAAAATCTTAGTGTAAATGCCTTACCATCTAAAACAAAAGAGTTTAAAGCTATGCATGTGTTAATAAGTCTTGAGACTGTCTCAGAAAGAACGTTCAGAAATTGTTTTACCCATGAAGGATTTACAAAACTAGGTAATAACAGTGATGTAGTTGTGGTGACAGAGATGGAAGGAAAATGTTCAGTCCTCCACCTCTTATGTAGGCTAAAAAATTCGGATCTTGAATGGAGACTGGTGAGAAAATTGGGATTTCTACTGCATTTATTGCTGATAATATTTACAAAGCTGTTATTAAAGATTAAACTTCAACATCGGATTCTGATTCTTTTTCAATTGTAAGAAACAAATTAACTCAAAATGTAGAATAGAGTAAAACTTTTAATTGTTTACAAATCCTGTGGTGCATTTGACTATTAACCTTGTTATTAATTGTTAAATGCACCACAGGATTTATATTTTAGAATATTTTGCTCAGACCTTTGATCATAGAACTTTTCTTTAATGCAGTTGTTTTCAATACATTGGTTTAAGTATAAATAAAAGTAGTAAAAATAATATTTTTCTATTCATTATTCAAAACATTCTTGTAATTGATAAAAGCAAAGCTTTAAAATTATTGGAATAGTTTAGATTTTTCAGAAAACTGCATTTCTAACTACAGGGCGAGGACTGCTGATGGTCTTTGAAAAAGGTGAGAAAGGTGACAAATTTTAAAACAAAGGTGACTAAAAGGTGACAAAAAAGTAACTAAAAGGTGACCAAAAGTAATTTGTTTTAAGAAATAAAAAAGCAGAAAACGATTATCCTTTTTTCTGATTTTTACCAAAAGTAACCTACATACTATTTCAAAAGACTTAGATTCTGAACATGAATATGATAGAGCTGGGGAAGTAACAAAATAAACTATTTTAGGACATATTTTCAAAAAACTTTCAATATAAACTCTATGTTATGCAGGGGTGATTGTGAGTTCATAAAAAAATACCTGAAAGTTTTAAAGAGAAAATGTGTATGTGTGTGGGGGATGGGGACAGTTTAAAAAAAAAACCTATTAATTAAGCACACCTAATTTTATAACCATACATATATAATAATTAATTTCCTTTCATAAACAAACACATTTCCTACATTAGAATAGTTTCAAATAGTTTTTAGTCAAAATATTGTGTATGCATTTAATTAAACTGTTAATGAACAATAAAGTTACTCTTGAGCAGGGCCGCTGTTTGAGGGGGGATACTGGACCTCTAGTACCGGGGCCCGGAGCTTTGGAGGGCCCGTAAGGTTATGAACATGTTTTTCCTGTAATAGTGTCAATAATTTCATCAAAAAAAAAGCTGTGTTTCAAAAAAAAAAAAAAAAACCTTGCTTTTCATTGCCGATTATCAATATGAAACATTTGCTTGTACAAACACTAATGAATGAAGCACGCTTGCGCAAAAGAAAATGCACCGTTTTCCAAAAGCTACAAAAACTTGTCAAACATAAAACCAAGTCTAAACTGTTATTGACAAATGTCTCTTGCACTTTAAGAACAAGAATCAAGTAGCCTGGGAACACTTATCTCAGACATGAAAAGTTATCCAACTTTTTCTGTATCCAGATACTGTATTTAAAAATATATTTTTACAAAAACTTCGAATTACAGTTTTTAAATTTACATTAAAATTTAAAAACTCAGCTATAAGCAACTAAACAAAGCAATATAACATGTGAATGCAATTTAAAACTTAATTTTGAAGTTTGTCGAACGAAACGTCAAAAATTGTGTTTTTCTGTTTTCAAACTTGTCGTTTCGTGTAAAAAAAAATATTAAAATCATCTGGCGATATAAATAACGGGAAAATAAAATCAGATGCACACTTTCGTAACTAAAAAAAAAGTTTTTTCGAAATAAATTATTTTTCTCCATTTTTTTTTTTAATTTACAATCGCAAATGTGCTGAAACGACGGCATAAAAATATGCAATTGGAGGGGGGATGGGGGGCCCAGCATTAAAATTGGTACCTATCCCGATCTCTGGAAGCGGCGGCCCTGCTCACAATGCAAAATATGATTCTCACAGCGGACGCAAGGAAATCGCAATTTTCAAAATTAAGACGTTAAAAGTATAAAAATGGCATAGAAAAAAATTCAAATAAACTTACTTCAGATTACAATCAGAAGCTCTACGATAAATATACTATTTTTACTATTCACATAATTGAAGCAAAATAAAACTTAATCAGATCTTTAAATTTTAACTTTGACATTTTGATTTTCATAAAAGAAACATAATTTCGCTCGAATATTTTAAATTTGTAATTTTTTAGTATAAATATATTTCATTTATTTGTCTCCTAACTAAGGATAATAAGCATCAAAAATGAGAAAAATTCGATTCGCATTTTATTTTTAAATGAAGGCATCAAAATCAAAAAAATTAAAATAATTTATTAAAGCAAAAAAACAATTAGAATGGCACCTTAAACTTATATTCGATGAATATTATTAAAAATTATCGGTATAATCATCGGAAATTCGAAAAAGCAAAAAAATTCCTGATGTGGGAAGATAAAAGCATAGTTAAAAATATTTTATTTCGGGTATTTTCGAACATGAAAATACTAGAATCGATCATGAAAATACCGGAAATACGATTAAATACTGGAGCACAATCACTTCTAGTTATGTTCAAAGAATTTTCTTAAATATCAATTAAATTTATACCTGAAATTATGAAGTGAAGATGATGACGATGTATTTAATGAACATATTTTAATTTTTTCATATTTTTAATAGCTCATTGCAAAATCATCCGCTTTCTTTTTCTTGCTTCTCTGTAAATACAAAGATGCTCACTAAAAAGTATTGACAATAAAGAATGAGTGAAAATCCTATCTCTATGCAAATCACCAACTGAATTTTGTTTCACGAACAAAAAAAAAAAAAGAAAAAGAACTGCCAAGTATCCTTGGAAAATGTGCACTTGTTTTTTGAAACTTTTAAACAGGTGCTTCTAAAGGCTTTGTTTTGTAAATGAGCCACAGTTGAAACATTTTTTTTAATGGTTGAAGGACAGATTTTTTTTTTTTTTTTCAAAATTCCATTTATTTTCAGGTAAGGAAAAGAATATTCATACTGTTCAAAAATTTTTTTTAATTTATCAAAAATAGATTTTTCTAAAACACATTTCAAGAAAGGTTTAAAAAGGTGACAAAAATTTCAAAAGGTGACAAAAAGTGACCAAATTTTCAAAAGGTGACTAAAGGTGAGAAAGGTGACTGAGTCCTCGCCCTGTAACTAGTCTCGCCTTTTTAATTTCAGAGGAGGCGTCCTGTCAGTGTAATTCACCAGTTTTATGCATATCGGGTGGTACCCTCCATCCTCATCCAGCAGATTGAAATCACAAACCCACTGGTGAGTCATGTCGATCATGGGTCCCTAAGGCTATATTTTTGATAAAATAAAAAGGCATATTATATCTCTTCCTATTTCTCTATTTAATTTTTTAGATAAATATTCCTTGTGAACCAGATGTGAGTTTTACCAGGGGTGATTGTGAGTTCATAAAAAAATACCTGAAAGTTTTAAAGAAAAAGGGGGGGGGGGTGTTTTTTTAAAACTAAGGCCCCTATTACTTAAGCAGAGCAGACCTAATTTCATAATTATACATACATAATAATTAATTTCCTTTCGTAAACTAACACATTTCATATATTCAAATAGTTTTTAGTCAAAACATTGTACATGCATTTAATTAAATTGGAAATGAGTAATAAAGTTACTTTTGAGCTAGTGATGAGTAATTATCTCCAAAAAAATATTTTAAGGAGAAAGCAAAAGTCTAACAGAATTACTATTTGTTGTGAGAAAGCATGTAATGAAAGTTGCATCTGTTACATTTTGTTGCATTTCATTTATTTGTCTCCCAACTAAGGATAATAAGCATCAAAAGTTCAAATGTGAGAAAATTTTGATTCTCATATCGGATGCAAATAAAATAATTTACTAAGGTAAAAAAACAATTAGAAATTTCATCTTAACATTTCTATTTGATGAATATTATTAATAATTATAGGTATAATCATCGAAAATTCGAAAAAGAAAAAAAAAATTCAGAGGTGGGAAAATAAAAGCATAATTAAAAATATTTTATTTCCGGTATTTTCGAACATGAAAATACCTGAATCGATTATGAAAATACCGGAAATCCGGTAAAATACCGGAACACAATCACCCCTGGTTTTACATCAGATTTTTATTTTCATTTCCCTTGGGGGATATACTGTCTCTAGTTAGTTGAATATTTTGTGCCACTTAGTGAATGTTGGCAGCAAAGAGCTCCCAGTACCTTTTTGTTTTTGTATTTTTTGCAGTTAAAAACATTTAGTAAGCCTAAAAAGGAGTCTTAATGCTGTTATGTTTTACATTGCGTATCATTACTGCTGAAGCAAAACTCTGTTTAGTTCAAATAAAATGTAAACATAAGTAAGTGAGGGTGTGAGGAAGTTATGAGGTATCACATTTGTAGTTATGTAATTGAATTGTTAGTCAAGTTACTATCTACACAGCAGCTTAATTTGGTGTAATGATCTTTCTCCCGTCATTTCAGAATGAAGATTTGACGCTGATTTTGCGGCAAGAGTCAACCGTCATAAATGATCACACTCCTTTAGTCATGTAAGTTTTTTCTACCTACAAATATTCTCATTAGGTTCCCCCTCCCTTTCCCCCTAAGAGGAATAATGTTTTAAAAAATAATTATACGAAAACTATATAGCTTTCTCGTAAAACACAGTCCAAACACAAAAAATCGTTAAAAGTACCATCCAATTTAAAGAACAAACACTTAGCCATAAATGAGAAATGACTTTAAAAGCACAAAGTCAAGATTTGGAATAAAAAGTGTATATATCTTTGCTAAAACTTTTCCAGGACTGCCACAGAATTGCTTGCTTTTTTAATTGACGAATCCCCGAGTTGTTTTTCTTTTTTATAATAAAGGAATTTGGGTGAAAAAAGCTTATAAATCATTTAAGATAATTTGCTAACTGATATCCAAACTGATCATTTTTAAAGCTCTCATTTTTACTCAGAATATTGAAACATGGATGAATTATTAATGGTTATTCTTCTTCAGTATGTTATCAAAATGTTTTTTTTTCTCTTTCCGTGAGGGGGAGGAGGATTGCTGAGAAAAATATTTTCTTTTAAGTTGTTAAACATAAATAATAAGTACCTGGGCGACCAACCCCCGCGAGTTTAAAAGAAAAAGGTTTGTAAAATCGTGTTTTTTTCATCAGTTATTTTAAAATAGTAAAAGAATTTTAATAGTACGGCTCGGTTTTTATACTTTACGGTTCCAAAATACAGAATGATTTCTGTATGTTTTCCTTATTTACATATTTTACAATTCATATCTTCATCGGTTGTTTTAAAATAGTAAAAACATTTTAATAGGTATTACAATTTCAAAAAATATATTATACCGTCCCTTTATTTCCGGGGGGGGGGGGGGGGGAGGAGGTGGAGGATTAACTTACCCTTGCCCAGAATTATTGAGTACTCCAAATCCAAATCACTAACAAAAATATTTTTGTTCGTCATTCCCAGATATTACGTAGCTGACACTCAGCAAATCCAAATCTTTCATAAATGCTTGTGGCACGAAAAACAAAAAACAAATGGACAAAACCTTACAAATAGTTAAAAAAATTAAGCAAGAGAGAAAAAAGAACCTGAACCCTCTTAGTCTGTGGGCCGAAGGCAGAAAAGATGCTTAGAAACATGGTTTCATTTGCCAACTTCGGGGACTACGAAATGTGATATTTTCTGAATCCTTAGAGTCTACAGATGAAAAAAACACAATGTTCCCGAAAAAATATTGTCCCATTAGTTTTTTACAGGCCATTAAAGATAGATGGCAAAATATGCGAAAATGGAATTCTAGGGGCGGATAATTACGTTAAATATCATATATATGTGTCTGTCTCTGCCTATATATTTATATGTACATATAGATACTGTTTGATATTCTTTTCGGCGACCTTCCTCGAATTCGCGCATGCGTCAGGTCTCAACCGATTTTATGAAACAGGGGGTGATTGCGATAAGAGAGATAAGGAATGAGAAGGGATTTTTCTTTGTTTTGTTTTGTTTTTCGTTACATTCGTATATTTGAGGTGTTGATTTGTGTTGGTGTTTTTTTTTTTTCTCTTCCTTATCATTTCTATAAAAATAAAATAATATCGGAGTACGTGGAAATGCTGCTATCGTGCATTTTCGTAATCAAGCTGTCTCCCTTTTTAAAATAGAACCATTCAACGTTGCTTGACAAAACCCTCTCTTTTTGCAGAACACTGCCAAACGGAAACAGATTCGAGTACGGAGTGTTTTCAGATGTTGTGGCTATTCCAGGTTCTTCTGAAAAGATGGTGGTCTCTGTAGCCACTACTAAAGTGCCTGGGACAATCACTATATCCCCGAAAAGGTATATTTCCCTCTTCTTAGTTTATTTCCTATTCGCTGTAAAAGTGACTTCTTTGTTTCTGAATTTTATGGTACTGCGCATTAATCAAATACATTGCAACTAATCAATAGCAGAAAACTTTTTCTACAAAGCAATACATGCATCAAAGTTTTTGTTTTTAGAATCTTACTTGAACCTCTAGTCATTATCAACTATTCTGTTCATAACAAAATCGCATACAATTAGTAGCTTTTTATGAGCGTTAAACTTGCAAGATGCGTTGTAAATTACATTTGATTTATTTTTTATTCACTAATTTTCCTCTCTATCTCTCTCTACCTGCAATTAATTAATTTTTTTTATCTTCTTTAACTTTGGGGATACCACTTACATCCATTGAGCTCTAACGCTAAGAAGAGAGCGAACTATGCAGTCCATTTTTTGCCTAAGCGATTATAGCAAAAAGATTGCTCTTTTCACACTTAAACTCAAGTTTTATTCCCATAAAGCGTTTTGCTGTGCAGTTTTTGAGTCCTTAATCTGCTCAATTAGTAATGCCAACAGAAGCGCTCTTTTCCTATCAAACAAGATGTTTTATTGTGTGAAACGTGTTGCCATACTCTGGAAATTCAGACTGCAAGCTTCAATGCTGAAGTATGGGAAGTTCTCTCTCCTATTAGTAGTATAGCTCAATGCCTACATCTACTTATGTAAATCTTCACATCTGTCTCAAAGAATTGATGAGAAACCATACACCACATTTGGTCTTGCTTTACAGTGGTTCTGGTGAATCCTGTTTGATAAATTGGAGTTTTGTACGCACATACCCTTTTTATTAATCCTTTGATTACCCTTTTACATGAATGCACTAATTACAGCCTTGCGATGTTTCCACAGCTCAAAGAAGCTGGTGATCCGGACGGCTGTCCACTACTCAGAGCCCTCAACTGTTTCAGAGTCTGAATCTGTGAAGCAGAAGCTGGAATCTCGAGCACAGATGGTGAGTCGACTAATTCCTTTATTGCTTTATATTACTGTGAAAGAATGTCAAAATTCACTAGTGATAAATCTTATGTTCTTTTACAAAACCTTTGATATACCGGGACTCATTTTAAGCAGAAAATGATGCTTTGAACATTATAATACTAGACATTTTAATTAATCTAAACTACATTAAGACTATGTACATTATAGAGCATGTCGCCGCTGCACACATCTCCGACTCGCAAGAATGTTTTCCCCCAGTGATGTCAAAGGTTCGGACATCACCACGATTACGATGATGTTAGTCCAATCAGTTCAATACAGCAAAAATGTTCAGTCTTTTGCCAATGTCTTTACTATGTGATTTGATATTCACTGGCCACCTTTACCAGGGTTTAGGTCTTTCACAGTAACACGTGTGCATGAATAATCATTTTTGTACTCTTAATTTCGTTTATCGTCATAAAGTGTGGTACCTCTTCATTGTATCCTGATTTTGCTGTAAAAATGTAACTGCAAGATTTTTCCTAGCAAAAAAATGATTTGTTTTAAAGGGAGCTTCTGTATGAAAAAGATGTTGTCTGGGAGGAGAGAAATTCTGGGTTTCAAAGGTAAAACATGGGGATAAACTTATCAAGGGGGGAGGGAACAAACTCACCAAATATACAATATGTGTATGCATAGCTGGGTATACAGGGTGTTTCAAGAGATTGTGTTCAAATGACATGTGCGAGCAAGTTAGGTCGTGAAGAGCAAGAATTGCATAAAATTTAGAATAAGGTTAGATAAGTAATTATTAGGGTGTAGTGGGGGGGGGGAGCTAGTAAAAGCTAACTGAAGGAAAATCATTTCGAAAGTGATCAACCTATTAAATGGGAATTGTTATTTATTAATGAATTTTCTGCTGCTATCAATTTCATTAAATCAAATTTCTTTTCATCCTGATTGTTTGGAAAATATTTATGCCAATAAAGTTTTTTTTTTCCAACTAAGGGCTGCATTTTAAACTAAGACCGTTAAGAGATGGCACTTGTCAATCAAATGAGAAAATGAGTTCATTCCTTGAAATAGGTAGAGAAGGAAGAAGTTGATGTGAGCCATATTTGTGAGTTCGGAGATCTTTTGGCTAATTTGTTAAATTGGTTAACCTATTCATGTTCTGCAAGATTAACTATTTAATCTTGAGAACCAATAACATATTTGCAAATCCCTTTCTTCAGTTCCCTTTCTCTGTGTATCACCCCAACATGAAAATGAGCAATTCTGAAAAAAGATGGAGTAGAGTGCTGTCTTTTTAAAGCCAGACTATACGTTTGTAGGCTATTAATTGAAAAGTTAAATTTGTTTCATCACAGAGGACATTACATGCAGATCCAATTTTAATGTTAATATCCAGAAATTAACAAAACAAAAAAATTCTCTATTTTTGAAAATTTAGTCCCTGATCGCCCATGGTAGTTCTGTTTTTGTTTCTTTGATTAGTATAAAATCATAAATGTTTGGTGAGAGATGGAGTGAATATATATATGAGATATGTTTTTCATTGCAGGATCTAAGGAATGCTTTGGACTCAGATCCTCTTTATCTGAGGATGAAGCATGTAGAGAGCTGGAAGAAGGTAACTAGTTAAGATTCTGCCATTTCTCTCCGTTGTATTTCTGGGCCTTCTAAGAAAAAACTTGCTCACAAATGGTTTTGCAATTTATAGCATCATTAGTTCAACATAATACAATTTTCTCAATTCATTAAAGCATGAATTCAATTCCTTTAGTTGCAGTATTTTTAATAGGGATAATTTTGATTGTAAATCATGGCATATGATCTAAAATTGTGCTTTTGAAACTTCAGTTTCAAAAATGACTACCTAAGATAGTTCACTACTAGCAGGCTGAGCCCTTTGTCTTTGTTAATTAGCAGGAGCATTGATGCATATTACCCGATACATGTCGTTATCAGGGTCCAACAACTCTCAGGCGGCTAAAAAAAGTACCTTGGTGATTATTATTATTTATTTATTTTCAGAATCACCAAAAAACTATAAACTCAGAAAAATAATGTTTTGTAACTAAAAAAAATTGTCTCTTTTTTTTTTTTTAAATTTTAGTCATGATAGAAATGTATTATATGGGGAAAAAAGATACCTTTTGAATTGCATTATAAAAAATGCAAAATTTGTATTTTGAGTAGAGTTTTAAAAAATGTTTCATGAGTGATTAAGCATTAGTATTCTGCAGTGAGCTATTTATACGTTTTTTTACCTTCAAGTGGTTGTTCTTTTAAATTAGAATTCTTGAACTGCAATAGGATTGACAATAACTGTACCTCAAAATCTGACATAAGTCCAAAAATAGTGATTTTCACTTTATTACTGTATTGTATATAGAATCTTATTCCGCATTAACCTATGAGAATATTATTCTACAAAGGAAATCCTTCACAATTATTTAGCAGCATTAAAAGAGCATGAGTCTCATCCTTTGTATGCATCAGACAAATGTTTTCATGCTCTCCTGAAAAGTAAGAAGAATAGATTTACGTTAGTCTGGCTTTGAGGTACAAATATTATAAAAATGAAAAGCCTACAAAGTTTAAAAATCAGCAAAAACTAACAAAAAATAAAATAAAATATCATCTTTAAAATCAAATTCCCCTTCAGGGTTGCCACGCCACAGGGAAACCTGAAAAAACAGGGAATATACAGGGAATTGAAAAATCAACAGAAAAACAGGGAAAATCCAGGGAATTTTGAAAAATTCTTCAAAAATCTGGAAAGTGCAGGAAATTTTACTTTTTTTCAAAAGTTCAAGTTGCCAAAATGAATTCTAAAATATGTAAACTACCAATGAATAAATTTATAAGCAAAGAAATTAAATAATAATAATTAATAAAATAAATAGTAATTTTACTTAGTTTTTTTTTTTTTTGCTAAGTTTATTTTTCTATAAGTAAATATTTAATTGTGTATTATAGAAGCAAAAAATATTTATTACTTAGTTTGAAATGCATTTTAAAGCTTATTCTAATTTAATTAGAGAGTATGAGCATAATCATCAATCTGTTCTATGATTTCAGTTTTAATGAAATCTGCTTTGCCTCCCTATGTTTTTATTTAGTTAGTGACAGGATATTAATGTTCATATAGAATATCATTATTTGCTCGTTCGTAATACTGTATATTCTTGCAGGGAAAACACAGGGAATTTTTCCCCCGGAATTGAGTGGTAACCCTGCCCTTGCATGCAACAATATTCCCCCATGCTTTAGAATTAGGTACATACTTGAATTAACTTGTGCAACCGTGGCAATCAACATCTGTCTCAGACATGTTTATCTCTTTACTTATCCTGTTATTTCTTGCAGCTGTGGCACAGTGGGTTCAGCATCAGTTACTCCAAGGCACAGGGTGCCCTGAACGGAGACCGCATCAATGCAACCCTCTATTACGTTCTGTCCAATGCCCGAGATCCACCTTCAGAGTCGGACGCTACCCCCGGTCAGAGGGCTGCTGCCCTCCGTTACCTGTACATGCCAGACAAATGCTACAGTGGACATCACACGCTGTGAGTGATCATTTCTCGTTGCACTGCATCATATATTCACATCAATTCCTCCTGCAGTGTGCAATTAATGCTCCTATTAACTTTGAAGTTTAGTTGTAAGCTCATTCACCTCAATTGATGTAGTAGCTGGTTATTGATATTATTTTATTTAATAGAAGTGATAAGTTGCCCATCTATTGATATGTTTACTTTAAAATAAAATGCAGAAAATTATTATTGAATTGAAATTTTTTTTATTGCTTTATAAAATAGACATGTTGAGATTAATCATTGATTACAATGTTGACAAAAATTTCCATGACATGAATCACTTCATTCCTTTACAGGAATAACACAACATATTTCTGTTTTCAGTGAAAGTAGTGTTGAGAATATCATCTGGGAAGATAGGTGGTTACTCTTGATGTGAAGAATGTGACATTCATATTGTAACCTTTTTTTCAAAGGTCTATACTGTCCACAGGACAAATCTCAAGCATTAAGATTTCAACTTAAATACAGAAAGAGGGGGAAAAAACGGTAAAAAATTTTCATTGTGTGGACCTGAAGATTCACATGTTACAAAAAGCAATTCCTAAATAAAGTTTGTAATAATTGATAAACACTCTAAGAATTAATATACACGATGAGTACATTGAATTATAATAATCAGGACATCTTTAATTCTAAAAATACTTCTAGAATATCAATGGAGAAAAATCATTGGCTAATGGGAGAATTTCAAAAAAAAAGTCAGCATTTTTTTTCATTAGTTGTTGAGAATGGGGATTAGATTGAACGATCAGATGAAACCCTTTTTACTTAGGACCTCAAGACAGAACAAAAAGCAACGCCAAATCGGTGTACTTTTACACATGTCAAACAGTAAATATATTTTAAGATATAAAATATTCTAAGTGTTTGAAAATTCTAACTGTACAAGAAGAAACATGAAACCAGCAAGAAGGAACTGATAGAGAATGACCTGGTATTTCCTAGAAGACCAGGTAACTAGGGAAAAAATTAGTGGCTTGGACAATTAGTTGTTACAGGGTTGCCACAGGAAAAATGAAATAAAAAAGTAGCAAAAGTAGCATAAATATATCAAAAAAGTAGCCTAAGAATTTCAAAAAAGTTTCTTGTGGAATTAAAAAAGTTGCAAAGAAAAAAAAGATGCATTCATATTATTAGTTAAATGTGGTAATAAACAAACTGTGGGTTGAAAAATCATACAGTAGCAAAAAATCTACTCCTTCATTCTTAATGGA
This sequence comes from Uloborus plumipes, assembly GCA_038373865.1. Classification (NCBI taxonomy): domain Eukaryota; kingdom Metazoa; phylum Arthropoda; class Arachnida; order Araneae; family Uloboridae; genus Uloborus; species Uloborus plumipes. Next base: position 54,109 of record JAXGGA010007948.1, read on the forward strand.
CGTTAAATGAATGCTCTAATACAAAGGAAAAACGATAGAACTTTTGCTACAACTTATTAAAAAAATGAGTTGATTTTTTTATTTTCCACTATTAGAACTAATTTCATTCAATTAGCTTAATTTTTGTTCAGTAAAAAGTTTAAGTTTTCTTTATATTTAATGCACTCTCTCTTTTCCCAGAGCTTTAAACTGCTTTCTATGACAACCTGAACTATTTTCACGAGACTACAAGGAAAAATCAATGTAAGCAATTGTCAAGAAAACACTGCAAATAGCTATTACAAGAAAAATAATGCAATATCAGCATAAAAATTCTAAAGTTTTCTGTTACAAGAATTAGCTTTATAAATTTCTCGGCTCTAATAACTAGACCTTCAAAAACACTTTAAATGAGTACTGCGTACTTTTGCCTGTAACTTGATTTTCCAGTTTAATTTTTTCTTCTAATTTTTTAACTACCTTTCTCAAATCAGCTTTTTTTTTGTAGGGGGAGGGGGGCACTTTCATTTCTGTTAACATTTTATTTTATTTTCTTTCATAACCTAAGACACTCTTTTTTTATTCCATCTAGTACCAATGTAACGCTAATTTCAGGACGTTAAATGCTGATACGATTTCGATCAGGACAACTATAATAGAAAATTATGATGAATATTGCAAAGGAAGCAACACTAAAATTTTATTTTTCTCATTTTTTGAGATTGAGAGCTTTTTCCGGGCACTCTCGCATAGAATAGTTTTGCTTTGGTTTGATGTTATAAATTCATTTCTCTTTCAAACGATATCCACATAAAGATTCCACTAACTGACACGATTTGACAAAGGAGTAATGACATCAATTTCAAGTGAAATGCTATACCGACTTTTTTTGGAATAGGGCCCTAAATTATAATTTTTATTAGTGCTTTATTTTTTGAAAGCGATTAGAAATATTATTCAAATATTGTAGAACAAGACAAAATTGAAGCAAAATCGGCATTTAAGTAGCCTGTGGCAACCCTGTTGTTAATGAAGGAGATCATTAAAAAGAGATAGCTGCGCACAGAAGCTTCTGTGTAATAAAATGTACCTTTATCATCTTCGGAGGTTTTTCTTTATTTTATTGTATAAATTATGCAAACTGTTCAAAAATTTTGATAAAATAATAATAATTTTAACATCTTTGAAAGCTTAAACTATTTATTTCTAAAATTTCACCACTTTTTTTTTTTTTTTGCAAAAATTGGCTTATCCTCCTAAAACCTAGTAGTCTCACTATCTCGAACTTCCATCGTACAGAACTCAATAGATGTTCAACACTGTTTATTGATTTTCTTTTACACACAGGCAAGCATCAACACTATGGTCTGACTTGAAAACAATGAATGATGTTAATAGAATTGTGGACCTCTGGATTTTGACTCTGAACAAACAAGGATGTCACCATCTACTAATGGCAGGTGAGTGACAAAAATCAGTCAAAATGTCAAGTCTGATTTTGGGCTAGAGTTTCCCTATTTTGAACAGTAATCTCAGGTATTCTTGTCTTAATTGTAGAATAGATCATCAGCTTTTGGTTTTTCTCTGCTTTGTTTTTAGTGCTTTATTTTCAGATCTGTTTGAGCCTTGTATGTTCACAAATGATGTCATGGCATATGACAAGGCTCTCCAACAATCTTTTCAGCTTTTCCTACTTAATCACACATGAATAGAGGAGCAATTACTCACTTATTGTATTTTTATCCTTTCTCTTGTTAGGATTGGGCACCTTTCCAGTTAAGCCAAATAACTCTCGTTAGCTAATCTTACTTGATGGAAATAGTCTGAGCTTTAGATGCATTATGAGACTACTTGTAAACCACTATAGGCAACAAAGTTTTCTGTTGAAAAATGAAAGCGTTCAACATTTTCACCTCAACTGAAATTAGAGTAATATATTCTCTTTAAACAAATAGTTATTTTTGTCTGAAAAAGAATGCCATATTATGAATTACGTATTTGAGATGGCTGTATGGAACCAGTCTGATCATTTTTCTCTTTCTCCAGGTGCTGAAGGTGTGATGCAAGCAATGCTGCTAAGTTTTGGTGGCTTCAAGTTCAGCCAACACCATCTGGAGTGGGACACAGAGCCAAAGGATTTACACCGAGACCTGTCTTTCCGGCGCATGGTCTATGGCAATTCAACACATGTCAATGTCAGTGTTGCAGTCAGGCAGGAAGATAACAAGGCTGTTATATGGACAGCCTTGGATCGCAGTGACAAAGACTATTATGCCTGTGACGGGGGTTGCCTTGACCCTCCCATCAAACTTGGGTGAGAAGTTTTTTTTTTCTCCTCCACAAAAAAATTACCTTTTATTCATGGTATAGTTAGTATGATTTAAAATTAATATTTAAACACTAGTTGATAGTTAAGTGTAAATCCAAAATAATGCCATCTGACTACTATCATAGCACGTGATTCAATCTTTGTCACAGTATCATATGGAGTTCTAACTTTTGTTAATCGGTATAACCTTTCTTCGCTAAATATTGATTTTGTCCCATGGGTATTTTCTCACTTGACGATTTTCAAATACCTGTTTGTTGAAAAAAAACTAGCCAAACCATTTATAGTCATGAGAAGAGGCATTGGCACCTCACTTCACTTTCTAAATGCTTTTAACTAGTAAAGACTATTTTTTACTATGTGGAGAGGGAATGCTAATTGGTTACACTCATGGTGAACAAACTTTCTTAAAACTCAAATGACGATATTTCAAGTCCTGATAAGGTAGAAAAAGCATCCCAATCGAGAACAGGGCAAAGGGTGTCTTTTCCGTACATATTATAACTGACATAATAGTGGAATTTATCAGTTTTTCATACATCAGGTAATTAGTTAGTGGAGAAAGACCTCTAAGTTACTATAGTGCTCCTCGGCATTATTGATACTCAGTGGAAGAGTCAAAAAACATTGTATTCATAGGAAATGGGCTGGGCAGTAAATATAATAAACAAATAAAAACTTCCACAATGTGCACCTCAACACAGAAATAAGCAGGAGTTTTTATTAAAATCTATTTCTTGTTGTAAACAAGCAATAACACTCCAAAAAGAGAACTTTTTTGCTCTCGTTTGATAAAAGCAGCCCATGTTTCTGTTGTTTTTAACTGATTTTGGACCTATCCCAGGATGAGCACCAACAATCGTGAGGTGCACTATAACTGATAAATTAAATTAACATAAATATTACAGAAAATAAAGAATTAGTCTAAAAAGTTTCAAACAAACAATTACAATACAACTTTCTTCTACCAGATCTGATCCAGTGCAGCTGCCAGTCAAGCTGACCAGTCCAATCACAGCTATCCTATACATAACGGCCGACAAGCAACACATGGAAGAACTCAAGCACACCATACACGTGGCAGAAGTTGTTGAAGGTGAGCAAGAAAATAAGTTTCCTGGCCTTTCAGTTCATCATAAACGTACATAAGAATTGAATGACCTTTGTGCTCAAAAAGTGAATGAATACAAAACAACCTACCTGCACAAAGTTGCAGAAAAACTGCATACATGTGTTTTGGGGTCACAAGCATAACCATCCCTTTTTTCAATGAAAAAGAAGTGAATTTATGGATGAAAGGATATTACCTTTTGTTTTTGTGAGATGTCTTTTCATGCATGAGCTCGCTTCTTTTTCATTGAAAAAAGGCAGCTTTCTAACCTCGAAACACATACATGCAGTTTTCCTACAAATGTGTGACTTTTTATTGTTTTATTCTTTTATATTCATATAGTAATAATTCTATACATTTTTTATCTGAAGTTTTTAGTATAATACTCATCATTTTATAGTCTTCTAAATGTTGTTTTCTAATTTAAATATATATATATACCAAGAATTGCTAATATTTATAGATTAATATGTGAAGATAAAACTTTAGGATCCATTTTCCTTTCTGTTTGTCAATTTTCTTCATTTTTTCGGTTCTTTGCTATTTTCGAATTTTAGTGAGATCAATAAAAAGTTTTGAAGACTGACACTAATTAATGGAGATATTAGCTAAAAACTTTTTTTTTGCTCTAAATGGTTTGTTCTACACAAAGAGATTGCTTATTTTTTTTTTCCAAATTTGATATAGTGAGAAAGTCCATAAAAAAGACTCTTGGCGAAGTTTTCCTGCAAGCACTGAAGCTCCAACCATCTAAATATAAAAAAAAAAGTTGAAAGCATTTTTTAGAGCCAGCAAAACTTACGATTTTCCAATTTGAATATATTTCATTGTATGCATGAGTTATAAGGAGCTTCAAACATTAAGTTTTAATTGATTTTTTTTTTTTTTTAAATCAATAGCTCTTTCTACACAAAAAATTCATTGTAGTGTTTTGGGCTTGGTATGATTGGAACACTTATAAAAAATATTCCATAAGACACTTTCCTTGTATGTGTTCAGAAACTAAAAGAGTTAGAAGTAATTTTCAGTTTGTGAGAATCAATTTTTTTTTTATCTTTTGCACGAGAAAGCATAAAGCAATTACTGAATAATATTATGTGGTGCCATTTCTCGCTTGAGTATTAAGGAACAAAATTCTTGCTCGGTTTTTATAATTGAGGCTTTACAGATAACCACGGACATTTAAAATCTTTCCCTTTTCATTATGTTTTTCTGATTTTAATATAAAGTTGAGAAGAGGGGGAACTTAGCGGTTTCTATTGGATTAAAGACACCTTCTTCAAAGAAAACAGCTCCAGTAATACCAGCATTTGCATTAACCATAAACAAATCCCTAGGTCAAACTTTTGATGAAACTGGCATATTATTGTCACATCAAGTACTTTTGCATGGGCAATTCTAGTAGAGTTGGTTCACTTTCTATTTCTAGTTGAAAAATTTTCTGTTTCTAATTGCAATGGCCAAGGCAACTTACTCAATAAAAGCACATTTTTTAAAAAGAATAACTGTTTATAGCTAAGTTTTATTTGTAAAACAGTACTTCACTTCACACTCTCCAGGGTCCCCCGTACCTACTACAGCTTCGTGGTTTAACCGGGATAGGGCCCTGAAGAGCGCTTGTAAAACAGTACTGCTTGCAAGCGGCTTTAACTGCAAAAATTACTAGTGTTGTCTCATCCACCGTTGTGTCTTTGTCCATTCCAGCACCAGCACATGAGCACCACATCCTAGCACAGCACCGCCACGGTCACCAATTGGGTGGTCTGCCGGCATTCTCTGGGTGTCAGTGGCCTTCCTCATAGCAGTCTTCCACCTCTTCTTGGCTAAACTCGTCTACAACGAGTACTGCAGCTCTCAAGAGAAGTCCCGAGGCAGATATGTTGTCTGACGTTCCCTCTGTACATACTTCTTTCCTTCTCCTGTACATAAAGTTCTTTAATTACATACACATATTTATGACAGCTTGCCATTCATTTTGTCCTGGTGCCTTTAGAAACCAATCTCTGTGTAGTGGAAAGATTGCACATCTCAATACTGCCGTTCTAAGCACAAAAGTGAAATCTGGCAGTCAAGCTCAAATTGGGATATTG
>JAXGGA010007949.1:0-59616 GCA_038373865.1 Uloborus plumipes
ATCTGTTCAAAATTGAAAGAAAATTGCTATTCTGAGACAAAAATGGGAATTTTGAGCTTGTTGGTTTTTTAAAAAAACTCAAAACCTCGCTATGTGAATTCTAGTGCATCAAGGAACCTCTGTGCCAAGTTTAAAGAAAATCCAACGAAAACTGTAGATTTGTATTAGGAACAAACATATGAGCGATTCCATACCAAATCACCGAATGGGGGTCGCACGACCGACTCGGATTTTTTTTTAATTTGGTACACAGATTGATGGTATAGAGGTATGAAAAAGCCCAAAAGGAAAGTTACCTGCTCCACTTATTTTCTGAGATGCATGCCCTCAAAGTTTGTCCGCCACGTCAAAATACTAAAAAAGTGATGTTATTTAATCATTTTTTATAAAAAATCGTACTCATGCAAAATAAAAGTGTTAGATATCTATGGAAACTAGTTACTCCAGGCATTCTGAAAAAAAATACTAGAACGTTCATAATGAAAATTGCCAAGGTGCAGGGCTCTTTGAAGTTGTCACCACAAAAACTTGATTTTGCAGATTTTGCTAAAATTCAGGCATTTATTACAAAAAAAGGCAAACAAAACCAAAGGTTTTCTCACTTTCTGGTAGTGTACAGGTCCTCCCTGTAAATTGCTACGCAATAAATTTTTTGGGTTTCTCACTCCTTCTTGGAAATATTTTAGTTTAAAGATAAGCCGTAAGGCAAAAAATGCGTTTTTGGCCATCTTGGCAGCCATTTTTCTCATAAAGGGGGAGCAGTAGAAACTTTAATTTTTTTTTTAACAAGCCACTGATATGTTAGCTATTCACAGGAAAAGAGTTTACTTTTGGTTATTTCTCCCATTAAGAGATATCCTGCTGACAGTATATGCATGTTTTTCGCGACGACCATATGCTTTTGTTCCCCCTCTCATGGACTTAAAATTAATTAAACCAAAAAATAATGATATATTTATTATTAGCTGTATTATCTACCCAATATGTCATGAAATTTAATTTATTAAATCATTGAACAATAAATTAGATAATTGATGAAAAAAAGAAAAAGTATTTCTCTGATGCCTGAGCATTATGCATTCATAATTATAAAGCACTAAATACTTTCTTGAGAAATTAATTAACATAAAGGAGCTCTAAATATTTATATTATAAGCAATACCCAATCTTGCGACTGGGATACTCCTGTTTTTAAAAATTGCAGAATTTCTTGAATATCAGGAAAATAAATAAGGTCTTTTCGTTTCATGTAGGATATTGTATGACAAATTTCATTTGATGGGCTACTAACTGAGCATGGTGATAAAGAGCTATTAATTTCAGCATCGAATTCCATTTTACCTTATTAACATTTAAGTATTTACAAAATAATTAAATAAATAATTTAATATGAAGCCATGCTTGAAGAATTAAAATTAGTGCAACTAATTTATTCCCATACTGATCTTTACAAAACTGACATGTGTTGAGCACTGATAAGAACTGACAAGAATAAGTTTACTCACTAAAATACTAGTTCACAGATACTATAACGCGTACATTCTATTTTCTACAAAATAATACCGTAAAATGGGGTGTATAGGAACAGCGGGGTCAATCGGAACAAAACTTGCAGACCGCACAAAGAAATTCTTCATAAATATACTATTGGGTATTTTTCGCCATTAATTTTTTTTTCAGAAAGGTAAGATCATAGGAAGTAGGAAAAAATTACTTTTGTCAATCTGCCAACGCTACTGGCTTCTAAGGAGGGCTGCACGTGGAATGCTAGAAAACATCACATTTTCATAGACTGCAAAACTTCATATGCAAGAACAAACCTTCTTATATTTTAAACCTAAGAGTGGTATGTTTCAATTATACATGTATCTGAACAACAGAATACCACATTAGAATTTACATTTTTTAGAAATTGTGTCATAAAAAGGAAGAATTCTGAAAAATGCCATAGGAAAAAAAATTGCGGGGTGAATCGGAACACTTTGTTCTGTTGTTCCAATTCAAACTTATTTGAAGGAAACTGTTTGAAAAATCAAGATTCTAACCCCAATTCCTCTAATCAAGACAAGGATAAGGATTTATTACTGTTTATCCTTTCTCGTGAGCAACTAGTTCTTAGAATGACAAAAAGTTGCAGATTTCATAAGATTTTTTCTCCAGGAGACTTCTTTTTATTTAAAATACGAGGGGGGAAGTCATATAGACTTTATATAGTAAAAGGCAAGCACACAGACAGTGATGAATAAGCGAAAAAAACTTTCAGGACAATCCCCGAAACCCAGAGATTTTAAGAAACTAAAGAAAAGGCAGAGATCATCCCAGAAGATGCTATGAAAAAAATTAAGCCAAGTCACAATTGCTAGTTTTAAAGACAAGTACATATTTGTGGACGACACGAGCGACTTCCATTCGTGTTAAATCTTTGTATTTCAATTCAAAAGCATTTTTTAAAATTACTTTTCATTTTTCATAAGTTCAAAATTATTTTGAATTTTGACAAATTATAAACGTTTACTGGTATTGAAATTATACTTTTATTTGGCAGTAATTATCTGTTCTTGTTCTCCCCCATCAATATTACTCATGTTTGTGACACCTATTACAGGTTAAATGAAAAAAAAATAAAAATTTTAACATGTGTTCCGATTGACCCCTATCAGGTGATTCGAAACACCCATAATTTCCTATATATTTTCATAATAACTGTTCAAAATGTTTTGTGTTTGCTTGGAATATCAAAAGTAAAGCAAGACCGAAGTTTTTACCCAGAAAATCAAATTGAAAAAAAATCTTTTAACTGCTTTTTTTACAATCAAAGCTGAAAAGTGTTCCGATTCACCCCATTTTACGGTACTGCAACAAAGAACAAGGGTATAAAGGGGTAGGTACTAAAGAATTTCTTGAAAAATCAATTAAAATAAAGGAGCTTCGAATATTTATCTCATAGGCAATACCCAATCTTGTGATTGGATGATCCTGATTGATGGCTATAAACAGGAGGATACCCTTGTTCTTTGTTGCAGTATTATTTTGTGGAAAATAGAATGTATGCTTTATAGTATCTGTGAACTAATATTTTAGTGAGTAAACTTTTTCTTGTCAGTTCTTATCAGTGTTCAACGCATGTCAATTTTGTAAAGATCAGTATGGGAATAAATTAGTTGCACTAATTTTAATTCTTCAAGCATGGCTTTATATTAAATTATTTATTTAATTATTTTGTAAATATTTAACTGTTAATAAGGTAAAATGGAATTCGATGATGAAATTAATAGCTCTTTATCACCATGCTCAGTTAGTAGCCCATCAAATGAAATTTGTCATAAAATATCCTACATCAAACGAAAAGACCTCATTTATTTTCCTGATATTCATGTGATATTCAAGAAATTCTTCAATTAAAAACAGGAGTATCCCAATCACAAGATTGGGTATTGCTTATAATATAACTATTTAGAGCTCCTTTATGTTAATTAATTTCTCAAGAAAGTATTTAGTGCTTTATAATTATGAATGCATAATGCTCAGGCATCAGAGAAATACTTTTTCTTTTTTTCATCAATTATCTAATTTATTGTTCAATGATTTAATAAATTAAATTTCATGACATATTGGGTAGATAATACAGCTAATAATAAATATATCATTATTTTTTGGTTTAATTAATTTTAAGTCCATGAGAGGGGGAACAAAAGCATATGGTCGTCGCGAAAAACATGCATATACTGTCAGCAGGATATCTCTTAATGGGAGAAATAACCAAAAGTAAACTCTTTTCCTGTGAATAGCTAACATATCAGTGGCTTGTTAAAAAAAAAAATTAAAGTTTCTACTGCTCCCCCTTTATGAGAAAAATGGCTGCCAAGATGGCCAAAAACGCATTTTTTGCCTTACGGCTTATCTTTAAACTAAAATATTTCCAAGAAGGAGTGAGAAACCCAAAAAATTTATTGCGTAGCAATTTACAGGGAGGACCTGTACACTACCAGAAAGTGAGAAAACCTTTGGTTTTGTTTGCCTTTTTTTGTAATAAATGCCTGAATTTTAGCAAAATCTGCAAAATCAAGTTTTTGTGGTGACAACTTCAAAGAGCCCTGCACCTTGGCAATTTTCATTATGAACGTTCTAGTATTTTTTTTCAGAATGCCTGGAGTAACTAGTTTCCATAGATATCTAACACTTTTATTTTGCATGAGTACGATTTTTTATAAAAAATGATTAAATAACATCACTTTTTTAGTATTTTGACGTGGCGGACAAACTTTGAGGGCATGTATCTCAGAAAATAAGTGGAGCAGGTAACTTTCCTTTTGGGCTTTTTCATACCTCTATACCATCAATCTGTGTACCAAATTAAAAAAAAATCCGAGTCGGTCGTGCGACCAACTTTTTTCTTCTTTCGGTGATTTGGTATGGAATCGCTCATATATATATACATACATACATACATACATTTTTTTATATAGAAGAAAAGAAATGTTAGACAGGTGTTTAAGTCTTTACCTGTATATAAATTACCATATTAGAATCGGTATAAGAGCTTAAATTAAGAGTTCATTTTTTTTCCTTCAATCTATCTGCGTCTCCGATTCGTACAATAAAAATTTAGTGTCATTGTTTTTCAATTTATAAGCATGAACATTGCATGATTAAATGAGAAATTAACTACAAAGATTTACTTCCATAAAAAAGATACTCCATTGGTGTTGTATTGCTGGATTATAAATAGATGCAGTTAATAAGATGAATACCAGGTCATACATGTTATAATTAATACGCACTAGTATAAATAATTCAAACGTTCATGCTTTTCTAAAAAGTCAATGTGATCCTTAGTATTGACATTCAAACTAAAAGTTTGTTGTGTGTTTTTTCCGAGTAATTGGCCGTTATTGTCAATTTTGCTGAGTTATTTATTAGTTTAACATGTGGGTTTGTTTGTTTGTTTGTATGTATGTAACTCTGAATAAAAGACAAAATGCACGTTATTTGCAAATGTAAAAGTAATATATTTAATACTATTATTAATACTAAAGGCTAAACTATATTACATGCTGATGTATTATAAGTCCATGTTAGTTTGATTAACTCTAAAAGCATATTTTTTAGTTTTTTTTAAAATATAATTTAATTATATTAGTTTCACATGTGGGTTTGTTTGTTTTTGTCTGTGTGACTGAATAAAAGATAAAATTCACGTTCTTTACAAAAATAGAAGTAATATATTTAATACTATTATTAATACTAAAGGCTAAACTATATTATTACATGTTGATGTATTGTAAGTGTTTCAGTTGTTTGCATGTAATTCTGCATAAAAGGTAAAATTCACGTTCTTTGCAAATATAAAAGTAATATATTTAATACTATTTTTAATATTAAAGGCTAAACTATATTACATGTTCTCTAAAAGCGTATTTTTTAGTTTTTTTAAACCATAATTTAAATTATTTTAATTTATTCTGAACAAACTTTTCGTCCCTTTTATTTTCGGTCTCTGTTCTAATGATATTCGAAATAAGTGATCAAACTAATTAGGCAGCGAATATTTAACTAGTTCTGAAATTTCAAGAAACGGCGTCTTCCATTGAGTTCCTGATATACAAGTTTAGAGTTAACTACAAGCTCGTCTGCGTTCTACGGCTTCTCATTTGATTTGGAGTTTAGTTCTGCATTGCTGTTTGGAATATTACGAAAATGCTGTCTGATGATGTATGTGTTGAAATAGTTCGAAATGTTTGGATTTTGAAGGTGAAATAATCATGAGCTTATTCTTATACGTATTTTAACGTCAATTATAAGTTTAACCGGAATAACTTAGAAAAATGAGCACGCTTTTGCATTAAATGCTTTAACTGTCTAAGGGCCGAATTCAATTGAAACGCCATTGCAATCGCTTCGAGGCGATCGCAATAGATCAAAATTGCAATCGCTACTGGAAGTCGAATTACGATAGAATCGTATCTCGTAGCGATTGTAACGTTTCACTTGAATCCAAATTTGAGAATTTGCGATTGCATTGGTGAGTTGCGATCGTCCGTGTTTCACTTGAATGCCTGCCTAAGAATTTTGATTATTTTAAATTTTACAATAATTTATTTGATGGGGTGCTTATAAAGTCTTGTATTGATAAAGAACATTTTTATAACCATTTCTGAATCCTTTTTTCAGTGCAGAGTGTTCAATATAAAGTTCAATGAGAAAAAAAAGCTTCCTCAACAAAGCTGGTATAATACAATTCATACCCACTTAGTAAGATTTAGTATTCCAACTATCGTAGAAGTTTTAGAATAATATTTGTATTCCTTGTGCATGGCATCAAACCATTATTGCTTGACATCTCCATATATTATTTCTCTAAGCCGAATCCTATACCCGGTCGAAACTCGCTCATTTCTTTATCGAATTGCATGAAAATTTATGATTTTGAAGCTTATCCCGCGGCCTATTGACGAAAATTAGACCCACCCTCTAAAAAGTGTTGGTTCGTTTTTTATTCGAACTTCAATTTTCGGGCACAAAATTGACTCTATCTAGCGAAATAATTATCGTATCGTCTCCATTTTGATTTCATTCGAAAGATTAAAAAAAATGCGTTCTTTAGAACGTTTCTCCGCTAGCGCCGCGTATCGAGAATCTCGAAAATCCACGTTTAAGCGACTTATAAGCGATTGAAGTTTGAAAAAGTTAAATTTTTTGCTCAACTGTTAAAATCGTTACCATTGTTGTTCAAATCAATTTTAAATGCGACATTTCAAGCCAAGGCTTAGCTCGGTAAACCTTAATTGTAACTTTTATTGTTTCAAAATACTATGGTAGTTTTGCGATAACGTTAGTATTTAGTTTAGTAGTAGCCTTGGGTATTTGATTTTAATATAGGGTATCACTTTTGTAGTAGTTGTAAAAGTGAACGTGTCTTTGATCTCTTTGAAAAGTTGTCAGAACGACTGCAGTTGATGGCGATGTTGTGCAAACGTACAAGATTTTACAATGCCAACGAACAGGGTACCAACCAGTTGCGGCGCCAGCTATGGGGCAGGGGGGGCAAATGCCCCCCCCGTCGGAAACGTCTTGCCCCCCCCCCATCGGGGAAAATTTCTAACTTCGTCGGGAAAATCCGACGATCAAATTTTCCGACAGAAATCTGAGTGCCGAAAATCTTTCCGATCCCGATGGATCAGTAAACTGTTTTCAATAAAATAATTCAATCAAAAAAACTATTTTTTCTCTAAAATATTCTCATTATTTAACGAATTACGTGTTTCCAGACCAATTTTGAACACGAGAACCTTCGGGAGAACACGAGAACCTTTCGGAGTAGCAACAGGATGCATCGGCTAGATATTGTCGTATCTCTTTTGAACGAACGTAAGTTCTGCTGGAGAAAGTTATTTTTGTTCATGTTGAAAAGAACAAATCTTCCTCTTTTTTTCTTACCAGCTGTCCTTACCCGCAAATCGCCAGCAGCATAGCAAACGGACATTCATTGTCACTTTCTGAGAATCTGATAATCATCAACAATAAATAGCTGTTCTCTACCTCATTTCTTAAAATCAGCCGCTAGACACGTTTTTCTCTCCAGGGCCTTTACCACCCTCTGAGGAGGAGCGATACTTCAGAATCGGGGACCCCTTTTTCTTCTCGTAAACAAGTGCCGCGGGCTCCTAAACGTTGTGCATAGAGAGCTAGTAAAGAATAAGTCTGTGAAGAAACGAAGCATACCCTATGCCACAGTTCAAATTTGCCCTTCGCACCGTCACGTCATGGTGAAAGGATGCAACTTTTCATTCACGGAGTTACTTCTTAACAAGAGAAAAAAAATCTTAACCAAAATTTAAACGAATTGAAATTTATTAGAAGAGAGCAGAATTAAATCATGTCCAGAAGTAACTGGGTAAGTGTGTGTTATAAACTTTTGAAATGCTTTTTTTTTAGCAATAGGGGCAGTATGAATTTGATTTTTTTTTTGTTTTCTTTCTTCGTTTCTTTCTTTCTTTCATTTTAAACCGTACACACTTAGATAGCAACGAGTTCAAAATTAAATCTACACCCTTTGTGTTTAGAGGCGAGGAAAAAAAGTGTTGATACTTTTTTTCGCTCATATTTTTCACTCTCAAGCAGACTAGTTTATAAGATAATTCTTTAAATTTATTAAGTTCAATTACACTTCATTTGTTTTTCATTTCCTTTATTATTTAATATTTTCGTTTTGTGTATCTCTGAAATTCTTTCGAAAAATAAAATTGTAAATGTACGTACATCTTTATTCTTTTGTTTAGTTTCAACCCTGATTGTAAACCGCCGACGCAACAAGGAAGGGGGTTGACGTGTCTGTGTATTTGTCGATCTGTCTGTGGCACTCTACAGGCAGATCGGATGGACCGTTTCGAAAAAAAAATTTTTTTGAAAGGAGAGTATTCTCAGATAGATCGCGTTTTCGAATGACATTAACCCATTAATGCCTAGCGTCCCTTTTTAAGGACGGTCCAAAATAGGGTCTGAATTTCCCCAAAATGAACAAAGCTCACACTTCTTGCATTGAAAAAGGGGCTCCCTGTAGCCCCGAAACACGTGTCTGCAATATACCTGTATATTTGTGCATTTTTAACGTTGGATTTAAACTTCGAAAATAATAGTGTTCAATTAGTACCTTGGTATTGTTTCACTTCGTTATTAACAGATTGCAACACATAACCATTGTAAAGTGTGTTCTGTAGCAGTTTTAATGTGATCTTTATCAAAAATGACATCGTTCACAATCTCAAGAAAAAAAGCGAAGTTTTCAAAGTTATTCCCAGCTTCCCAGTTTATGTGATTTGCTGATTTTATTTCTTCTTATAAGATGTCTTTTTAAATAATATATCGTAGGCAGAAAAGAAATTCAGTAAAAAAAGTATGTACCCTCTGGGGTCTATCATAACTTTTAAGGGACGATTTTTCTTTCCTTAATAAAGAAATTATTTTTTACGTAACATTTTTTTTATTATTTTTCCTGTCCCTTAAACACTATTTGTAACCAGTATACAAAATATCTTTGGAAAAAAATGTCAGGCATTAATGGGTTAATTAACGAAGATATTAATTAAAAACCTTTAAAAGTATTTTCACGATTTTTGAAGAGAAAAAAAAACAAGAGAAAAGTAAAACAACAGAATCAAAATGAAAAAAAAATTCTGCATCTGATAGAATGTGTTGAAACTTCCATGTTATTTAGAATTCGAATGCTAACGTTTTTTAGAAAATGCGGTTAAACCTTAAATTTACGCAATTGGAAGCCGATGTCATTGTTGGCCCACGAAGAAAGAAAACTCAATGATTTAAAATGTTTTTCTGTTGCCATTTTATATTTGTTAACAATCAAAATACTTGTAGTTGATTTTAGTATGAGGTTTTAAAAGAATATTCAATTTTCCCTCTTTATTCTGCTTTTGCCGATAGCAAAACAACTGAATGTATTTAAATTTAAAATGCTTTTTGATCAGTGTAGTTCGTTTTAATATGAGGTCGGCAATCAGGGTCTGGGGTTTTTTAATTTTTTTAATTTAATCCTAATACTTGTACTGTTTTGTTTTGGGTTTATGGTCAGAATGATTACCTTTTATGCAAATGCACCATAAAAAATTAAAACACTGGAGAACGGGGGGGGGAGACTTTTAATTTTTAAATTATACCTGTGCCCCCCTGTCGGGCATTTCCTAGCGTCACCTCTAGTACCAACAGGCAGACTAACAGGAAGGTGTCTACTACCTAGACATTATTAGACAATTCAACAATGCTTTGGCCTTCGCTTCAGTCAAAGTGGACTCAGTTAACATTCCTGGCAGAGATCCATATTGTTTTAAACTACATGGTCAAGTATACCATATGATCGGGAACTTGCAACCTCCGGCAGTGACTACACCAACTTACGCTGGACTTTTCTTTATAGATTTCGACACTGCGCCGCAACTTCGGGCAGATAATGAAGCCAATAAAAATTGTCGTATTAAATTTTAAGTTTAGAGGTGTGTTTTTTTTTTTTTTTTTTTTGCGCGGAATTAAGCACGGGTCACCTAGTATTTATATATTTAATTCAATCTCATCTAATTTATGCAACAAAAGCTGTTTGTAGCCATGACAGCACAAGCCTCGTGTCCAAACCTCTGCAAAATACCATTCTAAATTACACTGAAAGTGTGAAGAATCGTTATTTTACTTATTCACAAAAGCAACTTCTTTTCGTCACTAGTATAAATAATTCAAACTTTCATGCTTTTCTAAAAAGTCAATGTGATCCTTAGTATTGACATTCAAACTAAAAGTTTGTTGTGTGTTTTTTCCGAGTAATTGGCCGTTATTGTCAATTTTGCTGAGTTATTTTTTTCCATTATTTATTTATTTGTTTTGAGAACTGGGTGCCTTTGGTAACAGCCTCGATGTTCATCCCCTCCCCCTTCATTATTTTTTTTTATTATTATTATTACATTTTCATGTTATTACTTCTGTTTTCGTCACTTCTTCTTCCTTTAACTAAGCACAACAAACTAAGTTAATGAAATTAAAATTATTAAGTAAGAACATTATTTATTTATTTATTTATTTAAACGCCACCAGTCACCACCGTACCTACCCTGATGAGGGTTTAACCGGATGTGGTGGCTGGGAGGAAAGAAAAATTAACGATCGACCAAGCGCCCACTAGGAACCGTACATTATAACTAGATATAAAATTACATAAAATAATGTACAAATTACATGGAAAAAAATAATAAAAAGGAAAAACAAAAGTAAGAACATTAAAAACTCAAAACTTATCTCATCATCTTCATGTGTATAAAGCACTAAGTCTAAAATATGTGTGTCCGGGGTAAACTCAGATACTACGCCACCGATTTTATTCCAATTTTTACAGAAGATACAGGTTAGCTCAGGGAAGGTTGTTAGATCAGGTCGGAATAAAATCGATTAATCGTTCTTTTTTTATGCGAAATCTAAATTTTTGACCCAAAAATGGCTCTATCTATACTCGACTGCAACTTTTCTTGACAAAAACATCGTGACGTCAGCGTGACGTTAGCCTTTGAAAAACGAGCTAGATAAAACGGCACAGCCTACGTGGCGAATTAGAGAAGATCGCTAACTGCTTGTGAGCTCTTATTGGCTTCTCCCGTAATAACGTTGAGTGTCAAGTTAAGTTGCTTTCTAGTATAGCGAAATAATTATCGTATCGTCTTGATCTTGGTCTCATTGGAAAGATTACAAACAAAGAAAATAAACAAACCCACGTGTGAAACTACAAAAGCGTATTGAAAATAGTCAGAACTTTTTGTTCGCCATGATCGGACATATTAGGTCTGTAGATTGTTTTCTGTTACCAAGTCAGAACTACCTCATTTCTTTTTCAATTCCATGATTTCCCCTTATTTTAAAGCTTATAGTGCCAGCAAAAAGTGAAAAATGGACCCACAATCTTTTTTATGTCAAAAACAACCTTTTTTCCGGGGTTTTTTCCCCCCTACGCGTTTCTTCAATGAATAGCATCCGATAACTAAGATGCTGTGGCAAGGTTGGATTAAACGTTGTGCTAAGATCGTAGGTTCGATCCTGCTTTAAGTTTTGTCGCTTTTCATTGACTTTTTCAACCGGTTAATTTTGATCCAAATTTCTAACAATATAAAATCCAAGCTCATTGTCGGATTTTAAACCAAAGTTGTGCTGTTGGAACCGGAAAAGAAAAAGTTTAGTTCATCATTTGAAATTAACATGAATAATATTTCTCTCGTTTTACTTCCTTTTACGTAGTAAATTAAGTATTGTGATCGCGAAAAATTTTTTCCTCAAATATGGATCAAAATTTTGGTTTTGCTCAACCTCGAATGAATGTTGAGTCGTTTTTTCGACCTGTCAGCACGTGCATATGTACCTGCCAACATATAACCAGCCGAAAAATCATTTTCGACCACCCCCGAGTTAGTTACGACGAGTTTTCTCGTGACTTCTGTATATACGTATGTGCGAATGTGTGTCACATAACTCAAAAACTATATGCCGTAAAAGCTTCTAGTTTGGTATGTAGGCTCTGAGGGGGGTCTAGTTGTGCACCTCCTCTTGTGGTTGCATTCGAACGCTCCCAAGGGGGCGTTTTACTCCCTTTTTGGGGTAAATCAGTGTTAATTTCAATGCAGATGAATTGGCACGACCGCTTGGCGATATATCGCCAAGTTGGCGACAATTTTGGCAAAAAAAAATATTTTTTGAATTTGGGTTCAATTTGGCGCTATTGGCGATATTTTGCAAAAAATCCACTGAATGATGTCAAAATCGGCGATATTTCGAAAATGAATCATTGTAAAACATTTGTTTTGCATTGTTTTGTGGCAAACTAGGGGTGCAAATGTTCAAATTGCTATCTTGCTCACTCCTTGCACTATTTTAACACTAAGGCAGGAATTCAAGTGAAACACCATTGCAATCGCTTCGAGGTGATCGCAAATTGCAATCGCTACTGGAAGTCGAATTACATTAGAATCGCATCTCGTAGCGATTGTAACTTATCCAAGTTTGGTGACTTTGCGATTGCATTGGTGAGTTGCGATCATCCGTGCTTCACTTGAATTCCTGCCTAAGGCATCTACAAAGAAATTTACGCGCGCGTATTTTAAATGTCTACATCACTATACTATATTTAAGGTTTGAAAATTATTATTATTTTATGCTCCAAATTAAAAAAAAAATTATCACATAAGGGTTTTTTTTTTTTTCATTTTTTTCTCTTTCTGTTTTTTAGTCACGTGTGATAATCCTTTTGTCTACTTGTTTGATTTCACATTTCTATCCAGAAGTATGTAGAAGAAAACTTTGAATTTGTTGTTATGAGATATTTTTATTTTGATGTGTTTCTACATCTTCTAAATAAAAATAATGGTATATAAAGTCAAAATCTCTCTCAGGTTTCAGATTCACATTCCAAAGCTATGACTCTCTCATTGGGAAGGTTTCTCTATTTGTCAAGGAGATTCGTTGTTAATATCAGGAAGGTTTTTGACTTTCAGCGGAAACTTCCTTGTTTTTACCAGATATATTACTGACAGAATTTAGGCACATTAGTTGCCTATTATTTACCAAGGATGGTCTATGATAATTTTTTTTCCAGTGTGTAGTTTGACTCTTAAGCACTGATATGTTTTCCTTCGAACATTTTAGCGAAAAATTGAGTTTTTATAGTAATCGTTGGGAACTTCAATTTGAAACTTGTATTTCAATTTGAAACTTGTATTTGCAATCCTTTTGACGAACTCAACTAAACTATATATTTGAAATTAGAATTTTTCTACGTTGTTTGATACGGCTAAAATGCATCTTATTATTATTCTTCCCCTTATTGTTATATTACCTATCACCCTATTTTGGTAAGATCAGAGAAAGCCTGACGCATGTGCAAATACGTGGAAGGTTTTGCCTGAGAAAATCAGACAGTAAGTCTGTATTCTTGTCAGTAAATATTCGTTCATGTTGCTTGTGTCTGTAAGTGTCTTTTTTAGTGAAGTACAGTTTAAAAAGAGAACGTCCGTTATCAAATGCAGTATTGCACAAAAAATGTTTAGCAAATTATTTTAATTCTAACCCTTTTCAAGCATAAAATTCCAACGTTTTGATATTTCTCTTTCAGACATTTTTAGCTCTTTTAGTAACTTTTATTTGTTTATTTTTACGACCGCAACCGAGCCTAAAAAGTCTTCAGAAACTTTTGTCGCATATTTCTTCCAAAACTTATTTCTGGAAAACTTTTAACTTTAGGGCACTTCATCAACGATACACCAATTTCCCCTAAGAGAAAATTCACATCCCATGTTAAACGCGTGCCAAGTGCGGAGTGGTACAAAAGAAGGCTTAAATTAGAGCTTTCTTGCTGAGAGGATATTTATCAAGGTAGTTGTCACTTAACACTGACGAGAAATTTGACATTTTAGCTTCTTCAACAAAAATAAACTGATCGTCGTCATGGTAACAGGAAAGGGCGTGGCCAAATAAAGCCAGAACCAACCCGAAAGTGAGAAAAAAAATCGTTATCAGCTACTGTACTTAAACTGCAAACAAGTTTCCGGAGATTTGTTGGGTGCTCTTAATAAACGTATTGACTATCTATCTATACGCGTGTAAATATTGACAGAAACGCAGAAAGGGCTTTGATCGCATCCAAAGTGTATTTGATTTTTCGCTCATTTAGGCAAATAGTTCTATTTTTATTAGAAACTGCATAGAAAATAGTTTTTAAAAAAATTCTAAGGAAAGATTGGAATTCAAAAACAAGTCTAGTTACCCTATTTCTTTTAAAATTAAATTACGGTTTCAAAACTACAAAATAAATTTTACCTCTGAATTAATCCCAGAAAATGCGTACAAATCTTTCGAATTAAAATTTTAGATTTTTTGTACCTGAAACATTTTGCATGAGAAATAGTTTGCAGACTTTCTGAAAATCTGCGACGCACATCACAGCGCACCTGTTTCTGCTGTCAGGCTGTACACGATGCTACTTTTTTTTTTTTATGAAAAAAGGGCAATTACAAATAAAAGGCAGTACTTCTATTTTTTACCTTTTTTATAGAAAACAAAGGGGTTGCACAATGTACCTCGTGGCGTAAGTAAAAGTTGTGCCAAGTGACGCATGTTCAACAAGGCTTAAATGAAAGAAAAAAGGGTACAATTCTCTCCTCCCTCCAATCCAACCTTCTGCAATATTTTTTTGTATTTATAAAAAAGCTGAAAATGTTAATAAACTTTGGAAAATGTTCGAAATTTTTAAGATAAGTTCCAGCCTTAAGGGGGGAGGTTCATCCCCCCGCTTGGCGTACACCATTGTACCCTCATATGCACACATACAGCCATTTTTATATGTACACTGCGATGCAAAAGTTTAGACAAATGGCAAATATATGAAAAAAAAGAAAACTATTCAACGAAATGCTTTCAAATTTCTACTGCAGGTACACAATATGGCCCCAAATACGTGTCTGGAGTTCTTAAAAATATAACTGGAACCAAATTTTGAACATTGCAAAAAAAATATTTTTTTTCATTGTTGCAAAAGTTAAGACAATAGTCAGATTTAATGCAAATATCCCTTGAAATGTGATTGGTGGAGGAAAGGCGGGACTTTATTCGAAAATAAAGTGCAGAGATTGCTAAATAAATAATCAAAATCTCAAAAGCTCTGTAGTTCTCGTTTACAAAAGAAGAGAAAGATTGGAAGCCGAAATTTGAAAATGAACCTACTTTATTAATTTTTTGTCTTTTAAATCGGCTCTAGTATGATAGTACATTGTTTTTTACTTTGTGGAGAGCAAATTCAGACATGCGTATCGATCAAAAAGGCCAGGAAAAATAATATTTCTTAAGGATGAAGGAATTGAAAAAACGACTCGAACTGACAATGCGCCCCTTAATCCTACAAAACTTCAACTTGGGTCAAAAACAGCACGTGACAGCATAAGTAGATGAACAACTGAATCGGAATGCATAAAAAACAAAGAATTGTTCCTGAGCCTTTTCAGACAGAGTGCCCCAAATAAGCCAGATTTTAATGTGAAAAGCAGCATATGTATCATCGTGACTAAAAAATGAATGGTACTTTCTTTGATAGAAATTATTAAAATTGGGATGGCCTAGATGGGTTATAATTCTTTTCGCGGGACTTGAGAAATATCCAATGATCATATGCTGTGCTGCTTTTACCAGCTTATATTTTTAAGAACTCCAGACACGTATTTGGGACCATATTGTGTACCTGCAGTAGAAATTTGAAAGCATTTCGCTGAATAGTTTTCTTTTTCTTTATATATTTGCATTTTGTCTAAACTTTTGCATCGCAGTGTATAAAGGAAGATGTTTAGTAATATTTGGTTGCAGAAGCATGTTGTTCACATTTCACTGGAACGTGATTAAAATTATTAAATTTAGCTGCAGAAAAAAATTTCACTCTAAGATCAGAATTTAAATTTCACTCTAACCTCAGAAGAAAATGTATTAGCATATTCAATATCGTCGATGTAACAGAAAACTTAATCAACTTATTAGAGTTCGATAGCACCGTATTATATTAATCTTCCAGACTAATACTATTTTCTCCCTATCTATGGTAATTTAAGCAAATTTGTTCTCAATATTAAAGAACTCTTATAACGAGCAAAACTAACTGAGAAATAAATATGAAAATATGATTTCTGTATATTAGTATGCGATATAAATGAAGCTCAGTTCTATCTTTCGAACTTAATCTAGTTATTGATTCTAATCATTATGTTGCTTTTTTAAATAATGGAGGGCCTTGTAAAATTTACGGGTCTTCAGAGTCAAATATTTTTTATTTACAGTAGAATATGATTTATCCAGACTAATCCAACGCAGGTTATTTTATGTATTTACCTCCAAAAAGGTTATGTTCTCAGCATATTATTAAGTTTTTCAATCAATTGTAGTTCAAAGTAGTCTATTTTTTATTTTTCCACAGTGAAAAATAGTGATATATCAATTTTATGAGAGTTATTTTAAGTTTGGTAGAGTTATTTTGAAATAAGCATACAAGCATCCATTTTTATCTGTTACAATGGTCGGTATGAATATTTGTATGGAGAATATTCAGATTTTAACAGCAGAATCCTATTGGAGTTCAAGTAAGATAAAAGTAGCTGCCATCTTTTCAGCAAACTATTCACTACAAACTAAATAGTCACGCTGTTTAATATTTTTTTATAAAAAATTAGTGCATTCGAAAACAATATTTTCAAAACGATTCAATAACAAAGCAGACAACTCTTAATCTTGCGCATACAATTAATTGTACATAACTGGAATACTTTTGAAACTCTGAGTAAATAAACACATTTGTTTAGTAATTTGCAAAAAATGGTAATAAGAAAAGTGATGATCTGAAACTATCGATATTTTAATCCATACGGATACAACACTGTAAAAAAATGGATGTTGTTTTTACGGTATAATTCAGCTAATTTTATAGTAACCAACTGTAAAAATTGCTGATTTTACAGTAATAAACTGTAAAATTGTTCATTTTACAGTACTAAACTGTAAAATTGCTGATTTTACAGTAATAAACTGTAAAATTGTTCATTTTACAGTACTAAACTGTAAAATTGCTAATTTTACAGTTTATTACCGTTCATTTTACAGTTTTAAACTGGAACCTCTGCTACCAGTATTATACGGTTGTTTTTACAGTAAAAAACAGCTAAATTTTACGGCGATAAACTGTAAAATTTCTTACTTTGCAGTAAGAAACTATAAAACTGCTAGTTTTACAGTTTATCACTGTTCATTTTTCAGTTTTAAATTGGAACCTCAGCTGCTAGTATTATACCGCTAAAAACAACAGTTCATTTTTTGCAGTGTACATAAAATCTGGAAGCAAGAAGCTCAATCGAATTTTTTAGGAATAATAACGTATTTCACGCTCTTTGCTAAGAGCAACATCGTTGATTGATGTCTTGAAAAATTAATTCTGTGGAAGAACTTACATTACTGCCCACAAAAACCTGATTCATTGCCCATTACTTATTTTTTTTTAACTTCAAATGATTTCCTGACATACTTGTGCTGTTAAATACTACGGAAAAAAACGAGCATTACGCATCGTAGCCTAATTTCGTAGTATACCAAACGATATTTTTTATTTAATGGAACCTCTTCATAAATATTAATATGCTTTGATAATTATCTAACCAAAATTATGGCAGTCAGAAGCAAAGGGGTGTAATGGGATGTTTTATGACTTACAGTGAAACGCAGGCAAGATTCAAACAGTAGTTTTGCTTTTAACGACATGTTTTTCGAAACCAACGACTCTAAATCTGGGGGCGTGCCCTTGGTAGAGCGTAAAAAATTTCAAGAGAAGCTTGAGAGTTTAAAAGATAAACTAATAAGTAACAAAATTTAATTTCAATTTTGACTGCTCGAATTCAAATTATGTGTTTCACAATGACGAGCTGCGATAGGTACAGTCATAGAAAAAAAAAACGAAACACTCGCTCGTATTCAAAGACTATTAACACTAGAGACACGTGTAATATGTTATTTTTTCAGGAATAATGTGTTCTATAAATTTCTATTGATAAATTGTTGTTAAGGGGTCGTCTTCATATAAAAATCGGCATCAACTTTAAAATTTTCTATGAAAACCCCCCTTTTTTATCGCATATTTGTGATCAGCAACATCATTTAACTTTGTATACCAAATCGTTTTAAATTTGCTCCAGCCGTTGCTTCACAATTGAACTGAGAAAAAACCGTCCCGTAATGTTAAAAATATTTTTGATACTTGGGCATATAATACCTAAACCACGATAGGTATGGCAAAGTTTGTTTTTTTATATCAAAGTATGAACCAACCCAACAATAAAAACGTCATTGTCTTCCTCTCAGATAAAATTTTGAATTTTTTATGAATTTTGAAATTAATATTTGAAAAAATGATGATCTGGAACCATATAATATTTTGATGGAGAAACAATCTAGAAGGGGTTTCAAAGGAGAATCCAAAATGGGAGCTCAAAATATCCAGTAGTTTTTGAGATATGCTAAAAGAACCATTTTTAGGGACCATATACAACTGTGCAAACTGAAACAATAGCAGGGAATTTCTATGCAGAAAGAGGAATATGCTTATCCACCAGTTGCAGAACATGCTCAGCGTTTTTATATAGTATTTATTTTTCAACAGTTGTAATATATTGAAAGCGAAACGCTAATAAAACTGCTGAGTATATTTTAAAACTGGTAGACAATCATATTTTTTGTCCATTAGTCAGAAGGTAGCAATTCAGAAAGCTTTTTACGTGGACACTTGATTTTCATGGAAAACTGTGGTGTCTCGGAAGGTTATTTGGAATAATTTGTAAAGATTAGACGTTTTTTTTAAATTCTGAGCCACGGTTTTAACATTTTTGCCAATCCTAATACAGTAGTTTATATAAATACAAGGGGTTACTTTTAAGTTGTAACCTCTCTCCAAAAGGTGTGTGCTGCAACGGTTAGTGCGTAGCTAAAAATATGCATCCATCTTTGTTTAATCAAAAAGATAGAATGTTGCGTTTTGTCCTTGAACTCTACACAATAGGGTTTTCTCTTCCAAATTTCAAAAAAATATTATAACTTTAACTAAACCCGAGAATTTTTAATTAATTACGAAAAGCAAACGTATTATTGCGAGTAGCTTTAGGTATCTTAATCGAAAAAATATGATTTGTCTACTCTTTGTAAATTTCGACCTTGAAAGTAGCCTTTTACATGTGGTGGTGGTCCCTAAATCTTTGGTCGGTCATAACTTTTGTTCTACTGGTCCTAAAGTGATGCCGCTTGGTACACAGCGTACTTTTGGCCCTCCGCAAATAATTATGTAACCAAATGTAGGGGTTCCTATTTGAAAATTCAGACTTTGCGTTCATTTCACTTTGTATATAGCCCCTTATCAAAATTTTACTCACATAGTTTTAAAGAAGACTTTAATCCATGTCAGAAGACACCTTTCTTTTGTTCTTGGCAAGTATAGCAGCCGAATAATTTAGAGTGTTTCGTTTTTTTTTCTATGACTGTACACTGAAAAAAGTGAACTGCTGTTTTTACAGTATGATTCTGGCAGTCGAGGCTCCAAATTAAAACTGTAAAACGCACAGTAATGTACTACAAAACTCGCAATTTTAGTTTCTTACTGTCAAGTACGAAATTTTACTGTTTATTACCGTAAAATTTAGCTATATTATACTGTAAAAGCAGCAGTATAATACTGGCTGTCGAGGTTCCAGTTTAAAACTGTAAAATGCACTGTAATAAACTGTTAAATTAGTAGTTTTACAGTTTATTACTGTAAAATTAGCAATTTTACAGTTTATTAAACAATTGTACAGTTTATTACTGTAAAATTAGCAATTTCAACAGTTTATTACTATAATATTAGCTGTATTATACAGAAAAAACATTCCTTTTCTACCATGTATGTATGTGTGTGTATATCGCACCCTTACTACAAAAGTGCCACAATTCAAAAAATTGTAATTTTTGAGTTGTGACCGTCATTAGACGTAGTTTACACGTCTCTACCAATCTTCAAAAGAGCCAGAAGTTGCATTGAAAAATCAGCCGCCAGAGGGCAGTTATGGCGTTTTGTTGTTATCAAGATGCATAGGACCCCTTCCACTGAAATGCCACATCTTGAGTTGTCGTCCAGCCGTCGTAGAGTAACGTGCGTAACTAACGATCATAGTTTGAGATGTATCGGTCTTCATATTGACAAATTCAAAAATACTAAAATGTGCCTAGTCAGCGCGGGAACAGTTGTTTACAATTCCTGGAAAACGTAGTTTTTTGAGTTGTGGCACTTTTGTAGCAAGGGTGCGATATGTGTGGGCGGTCATTTGTGTGTGAGTGTGTTGCCATGTGTGTAGGCGTGTGTGTGTTTGTATGTATAGGCATGTGTATGTATGTGTAGGTGATTGTATGCGTGTGCAAGGCATTGGCCAACTCGAAGGAGCAGGGGCCTGTAGCGTAGACGGTCGAAGAAGTTACGCACTCTGTGGCAGACTCCGGGGCTGGTGGACGTCCCAGGAGGTGGCCTAGCGGGACCCTGTTGCAGACTTCAATTCCAATCTGAAAAAAAGGAATACTGACATCTGACGTCTAAAACGAAAGCAAATAGCAGTTTGTCATTGCTTAAAAATATAACAAACATTAATTTTATCAATTTTGTGTGCGAATGTGATTATCAAATAACTGACATAAAAATCTTCTTCAAAATGTTTTAAAGCAATAAATGCATTAGTAGAATAATAATATTAAAAATGTTTGAACTAGAAAAAGATGAAGTAATTTTGTTCTTAAAACATATTAAATAAGATTTTTCTACAAGACAAAATTATCTAAAAATGTGATAAGATATTTAAAAAATCGTTAACAAGATGAATAATGATTTTCGTTTTTAAGCTACAACGAAGAAAGTTTTCATGAAAATGAAGAAATGTTGCAAAACGATTAGCATCTTAAAACACGTAACACAAACGCTTTTAGAGTAAATGGCTCAGTAAATAAATACGATTAAAGAAAGCAACAAATTGATTCAGTCTCTAAAAGAGATCGAGGTAATGTTTTAATGGAAGAGATTACTTATTTGGTTTCCACTTAAAATAAAGCACGAAAAAATAACAAATGACAAAATTTCCTTTTTATTGGTATGGAATTATGGACACCAGCATTGGGTTCAAAATACTGGTTTGATTTTTAAAAAACAATAATTTTATTATTTAAAAAAATACTTAATTTTTTTAGTAATTTTTTTTTTCTTTTTTGCTAATTTGTTAGGAAAAAAATTTTTTTTGCTAATTGTTTTGGTAAAAAAGTTTCTTTTGCTATTTTTTCAGCAAAAGTTTTTTTTTCGCTATTTTTTTTTTGCTAATTCTTTTTCCAAATCTTTTTTTTCTGCTAATCTTTTCGCAGAATTTTTGTTTTCTAATTTTTTAGAAAAAAAAATTTTTACTAATTTTTTTAGCAAAAGTTTTTTTTTTCGCTAATTTTTATAGTTAAAAAAAATTTTTTTTTGCTTATTCTTTTAACATTTTTTTTTTTTTTTGCTAATCTTTTTCACGGATTTTTTTTTTTTTTTTTTTTGAAACTTTGTTTTGCTTATTTTTTTTAGCAAAAAAATTTTCATTTTTGCTATTTTTAATTTTTTTTTTTTAACTTCAGATTCACCCCTTCACTTAAACTCTGTCGGCGTCTATGTACGGTGTCCAAAACGCGCTGCCTCAAATACCTCAAAATCTCATTTCAACAGACAGTATTATGTCCGTACTGCACAAACACTGCTATTTATAAAATCCCCAATCCAGATAAAAAGTGAAACGAACTCCCTCGAACTTCACCTACTTAAACTTTTTGTGAAGGTCAAAAAAAATCGATGTTTCATTCCAAAAGAGAAACAGCAAAAAATATACTCCCGAAACGTTTCGTTAAATATAGATTACGAGTTTCCACGGAATCAATCCACATCACGCAAATTGCTGAGCGGCGGAAACTCGGAACATGCGAAAACACAGAACCAGAGAAAACAGAAAAGTAGATAAATGATTTCTAGAACATCAGGAATGGGTTCGGTCATCAAACTTATTTGGCGATGGAAAAAATAAAAATTATAAACCTAATCTGACCAGTTGCTTCTCCACTATCCATTCATAACTTAACCATATTAATTTGAAAGTAAATAAAATATCGAAAACGGTAGACAAAAATTTACGAAATATAAAAACATTTAGAAATAC
The DNA here is from genome assembly GCA_038373865.1 of Uloborus plumipes. NCBI lineage: Eukaryota > Metazoa > Arthropoda > Arachnida > Araneae > Uloboridae > Uloborus > Uloborus plumipes. Next base: position 22,302 of record JAXGGA010007949.1, read on the forward strand.
GATTCAATTACCTGGCTGCAGTTTTTGAATAGGAAAACTTCGATTCGTCAGAAATTGATTAAAAGTTTATTTTATATTGATGCACTTAGTTTGTCCACCAGTATCTTAAAAAATTTTACTGCGTATTAGTCTGGGTTGCTCATTGCATGAACTAATACCAACCTGGTCCTATATTGATTCCTGTATTACCGCCTTTCCTATGTTGTAGATTGGTGAAAATAAGATTGTTCATTTATTTCAATGTAGCCAAGTGGTAGAGATAAAAGTTTTAGTTTAATTCACCGTGGTTTCGCAGTTGGTGGCATATAATGGTAGGGGCTGTCCTCAAATGATGTCACGTTTTAAGAGCAAGAATCTGTGAAACTGTCACGCCTAGCATTATGAGGTGATTCATGAACTCTCAGATTTCTTCCGAAAATTTACCAATGTTTATTACTCTATTGAAAGACCAAATTCAGAATGTTTTGTTCTAAAGTTGAGTTGTTTAGTTTTTATGGATCCCTAAAGGTGAAGGTGCGGCATCAAAAATTAAGCGAATTTTGAAGACATGGAAATTGCTGTGAGCCAAAACTCTTACCAGGAACTGTTGAACTGCAACTTTCTTTCTGTATATGGAATATAGAGGGTTGAAACTTTACAAAATGAATGTTAAATTTGTGGTAAGTTGTTGCCGTAAGGTCAGTGAAGGCCCTCAAAATAAGGCATTTTTGACGTTTTTTAGCGTTATTGAAGTCCAAAAACAGCTTGTACAGTTCAGTTGCCAAGGCAAAAGTAATGTCGTTCGAAAGACTAGCGTAAGCACTTTAAAATAATGTATAAATAACCGAGGAAAGTTCAACGTGCTTTTAGTTGCGTAAGGCCGAAATATGAAAAATGTCATATTTTACCGATATTCAAACGGTCATAACTTCCTCTGCCAACAACATATTGAAATATTTTTTTGCCAATGTCATACTCTATTCTTTGTCTTAACAGAACAGTTGAGCCCTTTGAGGCGAAATGCTTAAAATTTTTTTACAAAAAATGCACAGGAAAAAATACATTTTTTTCTTTTAATTTTGCTGACCTTACGGTCACAACTTACCACAAATTAAACATTCATTTTGTAAAGTTTGAACCTTCTGTATTCCATATACAAAAAGAAAATTGGAGTTCAACAGTTCCTGGTAAGAGTTTTGGCTCACAGCAACTTCCAGGTCTTGAAAATCCACTTAATTTTTGATGCCGCACCTTCACCTTTAGGGATCCATAAAAATTAAGCAACTCAACTTTAGAACAAAACATTCTGGATTTGATCTTTTAATAAGATAATAAACATTTGGTAATTTTTTGGAAAAAATCTGAGACGTCCTGGATCACAGGCGTGACACTCTCTCAGATTATTGCTCTTAAGAGGCAAAAGGGGAGAGGACATAGGCGAACTTACGGAGGTGCCAAGGGGTGCGTCACACACGCAAAAAATTTAAACTAAGAAAATTTTGAAAAAAATTTAAACTAAGTATATTTTATCAAGAACAGCTGTTTAGAGAAGAATTTATATTTTTTCATAACTACAATACAAGTTAATTTACTTGAAACAAACCCAGTGTATCACTACACATCGCCAATGCAAGAGCAGTATGACTGTACATATATTAAGAATTAGAGTCTTTTATCCATTCCAAAAAACAAACAAAATAAATAAAGAATTTCAGGCAAATAAAGACATTTCTTAACCCTTCACTGCACGGTGTGCCAGATCTGGCACAAACCAAATAAACCCTCATATATTCCTATGATTTTTAAATGCAGTTAAACTGAGCTTTGTGCCCCTTCTGGAACATTGCTATAATAGTTTAGTGTGATTTTTATACACTAGTTAGTTGCACTGGTCTAGGTATTACAATTCTTGCTTTTGAAAGAAAGAGTGTCTGCATTTCCGTTAGAAGTGTGCTTAGTCATTATTTCCTTTGTTCTAAAAATGTTTAAATACACTTAGTGGAAAATTTGTTTATACCACTTATGGCACAAAACACATTGTACATTATTACTTATCGGTATACAAAGCATATGATATGTGTTTTGTGCCATATATAGAACAAACAATTAAAACATCATTTTTGTGCACATTTTTAAGATTTTTTTTTCTTCATTTTTCCTGAACTCAGGGCTATTTAAAAGGTAACAAATGATTTTTTTCATGAAAATATAAAAAATCGTGCAGTGAAGGGTTAAATTAGTTATTATTCAGAGCTATATTATAGAGTAATGGTACAGTCTGTGATTGGGTATGTTTTGGTACATCATAAAAAAATATTCTACTTTGAAACAACCATGGCTACTAAAGTTGCTCTCTTTGCACTGCAATGAAAAACTGTTTCCCAAAGTGTGCTATATTGAGGGCCTGATTACTCAAAAGGCACTGGAAGCTTGAGCCTCCCCTAAAAAAATTTCAGATGGCCCAAAAATGACTGAAAACTTGTGATTTAAAATTCTAGTTTCTGCTGTTAAATGCATATCTAAAGGTAATTGTAAACATTAGAACTGGTTCAATAAATATTTTCTGAAAAGTTTTGAAAGTGAAGACACACTTCATAAAACATTAATCCCACCACAAGCTATTTTTAAATGTGGTATTTGACCCAACTTTCTTACCATGTAATTTTTTTATGTTTTATTAATTCTGTGAAGTAATAAATCTAACTTAGCATCGAATCACAGAATCGCAATGCAACCATGTATTATGTATGAAAATTCTCATATTAGTGGAGGAAGGGGACAGACTTTAACCTGAATTCTGCTTGGGCAGCTCTTAGAAATATGTACCCTTAGCGAGATTGGTTTCAATGTCTATAGAAATACGTCCCCTCCCTCCCCTCTAAAAGTAGGGGGCCTTAAAATGAGACAGAGCTTCCCCTAACTTCACGAGATAATCGGGCCCTGGCTATACTGCTGAAATGCTGAAAAATAGTTGAGATTGAAAGACTAGTAACAATATTTTTTTTTTCAAAACGACAGCACATTTAAGGGAATAAAGAACTTCTTGTTTGTATTTACGTAAAAGGAGCAGCAAACCTCCCAGAACCATCTATTTCAACACATATTTGACACCTAATTGAATTTTGAATCAATTTTTACTTCCACAGCCGAAAATAATAATGGAAAGCATTAAAAATTTAACAACAGCTCTAAAAGTTTTTCCGTACAAGGAATAAATAACTGTAAAGCAATAAAAACTTAATAACAGCTCTAGAAGTTTTTCCGTACAAAGAATAAATAACTGTAAAGAAAAAAAACATATCAGAAAAAAAATTTGAATATCAAAATCAAGGGGGGGGAGGTCCGCAAGATTAGTAATTTTCAGAAGAGGTCCGTGAAGGTCTAGCTTTTAGAAACCTCTGATTTAAAATGCAATGATCTTGACTATTAAATGTTTCCAAAGCATTTTTCATTTTTCTCTTTTTCCCAAAGTATTCCTTTACCCGAAAAAGTCAAAACTTTTTTCTTACAATAATGAAAATGACTTAATTTTACTACTATATATTGTTACCACTCGCCAAAAGTTTGAATCTGCCAAACCATGATTAAAAAAGTTCGCAATCTAGGTTTTCAAATGATTTGAAATAAATTAGAGTATGACTTTAAGGTTGCTCGGGGAGTCATATTCTAATTTAGCACCAAAAGTAAGTTTTACAACATTCGTATGTGATCAGGCCAGTCATTTAGGGGGGCAGAGGGTGGTTAATTGCCCCCACCCCGACTTTGAGAAATCAATTTATTTTCGTATAAGTGGGCATGGCTTTAGATGTTATCTAATGAAATTGCATTGTGTTTGGACCCTTTGCCCCTCCCTGTAAAAAGTTGAAATGACGGCCCTACATGTTATATAGAAATAGTTACACACAAATGCACATAATGCTTTTGACATGGTAAAATTAAACCTGGGCCTTAGTTAACATTTACTCCTTGTTGTTTTTATGAAGATTTTTTTTAGCATACAGTTGTATTTTATAATAAAGCAATTGAAGGGGCAAGAGTATAAAGGTGATATGTGACGATTTTGAAGCCTACTTTTTACTATGGATGAAGGGGATAAGTCCATCAGTATCATGTCCCCTTAGTCACAGAAATGGTTGGTAACTAAGTTGGTAACTCTAATGGTGGCTCTTTTAATTTAATCAGTTGAGAAAAATCCAATTAAAAAAATAACCTAACATTTTTTTTTTGAAAGCAGCTTTTTCTAGAAATTTAAAAAATTGTCACTTATTACCTTCATGCACTAACCCCTTCAATTGAATGAAAATTCCTTAAAAATTTCGTTGCCTTGAACAATATTTAATTTTTACAACTGCTCGATTTTGGGGTATTGACCGAATACCTGATCCGAGTTTTTTTTTTTTTTTGGAAATACATATATATATATATATATATATATATATATATATATATATATATATATATATATATATATATATATATATATATATATATATATATATATATATATATATATATATACATATAAATGTGTTTGTGTGTGGTTACGAAAATCTAGCAATCTTGTGAGTGAAGCACTGAAAGACTTCAGTAAATACTTTAGTGGAATAAAATACAGTGAGTTGAGCGATCCCAAAGGAAATTACTGCAGGCGCTTAAAACCCTATGTTTTCTTAATGCACCCCAGCGCAAAAGAGGTTGTGTATAAACAGCACATAAAGGATTCATGCTAAACAAAAGCACAGCAACTTTACTTCCTGTTTATTACTTAGAACACAGTAAAGGCGATATCGATTTTAGCTCGGGCACGGCAAAAGCTTTCTTAAAGACGTCCGGTGGATCACGCCGCCGCCGGATGGAATTGCCAGCAAAAAAACTTGCGTAAATTGTTCTACGGAGGGTTCTCGTGTTGCCATTCCTCTTGAATTATTAACAGACGACAAAAGAAAGAAAAACATCGAAAAGTAAAAGATACTTTTTTTTTGGTCTTTTCGGTGTTAAACGTTTTCTCCCAATTACCGCTTAGCAAAATTGCATCACCATAAACTTTCTTTTTGTGCTCTTGAACCAAAATTTATTATTCTTTTGTCTGGGTAATGCATTGAAAAGAGGAAGTACTTTCGACAGGCACGTAATAAATGGTTTCCTCTAACGGTGGCGCTTTTAATTTAATCAATAAACCTCATTTGTGAATATTTTTAGCAGTTATATTACCATCCTATTTAATGTGAGTCGATAATTACTAAAAACTACGCACATACAAATCACGCTATGTGTGCTATTTATGAAATTTTCCTTAGTCGCATTGCCTTCTATGTAATTCGAGTATCTCCACAACACCCAATTGATAATATTGATCGCCTAACGATCGTACTTGCCTAACTACATCGATTAGTTTGAAGAAAAATTTAACGTAATTGCCTATCTCGTAGTCATAAACTATGATGACATTATAAAGACAAAAGGAAGTAAAGGAAATAAAAAATAATATATTTTCTACCCTAACTAGCGCAATAAAACTATCATTACCTGGTGTAGCGGTAAAGGGAGGGGGAGAAAAAAATCCTCTTTTTCAAAAAAGTTTCCTTTTTTATAGTTTAAAAAACAAATCGAAAATCGCAGAAACCACGCCTTTTTTCAGTAAATTAATAAATTTAAGTAAATGAAAATACTCATTTTCTGGAGCTCGCTTTTACGTAAAAGGATATTTGATAGGCACTTTGGATGACAATATTTTTTCCAAAATCCATATTTAAGCTCTGCAACTATAACTCATTAAAAACAAGTACTTTGGCAATAAAATTATGAGTTATGGAATTATTTTTGTTTAGATTTTATGGTACCCATGGGGAGGAGGGTATTCCACCACGCTTTGTGAAACGAGTTTCCATGCATGCTACTTGAGCTCAAAGTCACTAAAATCAACGCCTCGTAAATACTAAATGCCTACTACATTTGACTCAATACGGGAGACCTTTGTTCCTCACTGAGCGCCACCTTGCGGCAATCCGATGATACCGTTGTTATGGCAATAAATCCAAACAATATTCGAATGAAATTGTTTTTTGGTTAATTTACAAATTGTAGAACTCCGGTAGATGGCAGTGCGTCATGAACCAAGGGAGAAATTTTGCTCCGTGCTGAAAAATAGAAAGCAGTAGGCATTTAGTATTTAGGAGGTGTTGCTAAAATGCTTGAATAATGTGTTAACAACTAAACGTACTTTTAGCTTCCAAGATTTCAAGCCTCTAGTGAGATAAACTTTTTTGTAACAAAAGCCTAAGCATGGCATTTCGTTTCACAAAGCGGATCCGCAATTTTGAAGCCCCTTTTTTTTCAGGCATCCTTTGAATCTTGCAAGCTGAAAATTCGCATTGGTTAATTTCAAAGACATATTTCACATCTATGAAATTTCATCCAAAATGATAGCGGTCGGAATCGGTGTGTTTTTTAGCCACTCCGACTCCATAGCTCTGCCTACCGCTTGACCACGCAGAGACGGCGCTTGACCTTGACGTGGAAACGGACCGATTCATTTTAAACTAGGTAGAGTGGACGAAAAAGGTCATTTTTTGCTTAGTTCTTAGAAGCTTTCTTAGCACGCGTAGTCTCTTCGACGCAGCCAAAAAAAATTAAGCTGTCCATTTCCACTTCAAGGGCACGCACCTTCTTACCGTGGGCAAGCTTAACACGAAACACTTATCGCAATTCGTCATTGCGATAAAAAGTATTATAAATTCCAGATGTCAGAAATCATGAAACTTTTTTTAATACGCTTTCATTAGTTTCATATGTGGGTTTGTTTGTTTGTATGTATGTATGTAACTCTGAATGAAAGATAACTTCACGTTCTTCACAAACATAAAAGTAAAATACTTAATACTATTATTAATACTAAAGGCTGAACTATATTAGATGTTGATGTACGGCAAGTGTTTCAATTGTTTGTATAAAACTCTGAATAAAAGAAAAAATTCACGTTCTTTGCAAATATAAACGTAATATATTTAATACTACTATTAACACTAAAGGCTAAACTATGTTACATGTTGATGTATTATAAATGCACGTAAATTGAGTGGATATTCAATAGTTTTGAAAATCAGAGGGAAATCAGTTAGAGTACCATGAAAATATAGTTTAACTTTAGTATTAATGATATAATTAAGTATACTTACTTTTATATATTTATTTATAAAGAACGTGACTTTTATCGTTTGAAAATTAACTCTAAGCGCGTATTTATTAGTTTTTTAAAACTATAATTTGGATTATTTTTGTTTTGAACGACCTAATTAACCATGTTTCTCTCGTTCACTCTCAAGCGCCACGCGAGAGTGATTAATTTAACTTTTCATTCTATCCTTTATGTACAATGTGAGTGCTGCTTCACATGCTTATACAGATACAGATACAAATAGTCAAGTCTTACCGAGCCGGAGCGAAGCTCCTTTACTCGGGGCATGAAGAGGGCCTGGCGGTGGAACGGCATCAATTTCTCTTTAAGAGAAGGTCCTGGGTTTGAAGGTGGGTGCGTTGAAGACCTTAGGAGTGGTCCGTTTGGGAGCTTTTTCCTCGTCGGTCTCCATAAGGTCCTTCTGCTTTGACGGCGTGAGGCTGTTGTCCTGCGACTTTTGGCTGGCTGTAACCGCAGGCCGAGGTGCTGGGGTCACTAATTCTGCAGATGGAGTGGGCTCCTTCGTGGTTTTGTTGTTCATGGGTTGGGAACTCTTTGAAGGTCTGGCTTCCTGCAATTCCTTGAGACTTTGGACTGCTAGGGCAATCCCTCGATGAGGCGATGTGCTCTCCTTTACAGCTGGCGCAGCATGACTTGGCATCCTTATCAGCCGGGCAGGATCTGCTATCATGTGCTCCGGCACATCTAAAACATGTTGGAGGGAAAGTGCAGTTGAATGCCTTGTGGGAATATCTTTGGCATCTGTAGCTTTGGACGATTGGTATCTCCTTGATTCTGGGCTGCTCCATCTTCACTCTAAACGCAGAGATTGAGCGGATCTTGAATATTTCCGCGTTCTTGGGAGTCCTTGGCAGGAAGACCATGAAGAGGGGGAGGGGTGAAGTCCTGGGCTTTTCCTCGGGTGAACTGAATGATGTTGGAGCTAGAGAATCCTAACTCCAGAAGTTCGTTCTCGATGTCCTCTATCGGGAAGTCGGTCGGGAGACCTCGGATAACTACTTTTATTGGTCTTTCCTCGTCTAGGCGATCCGTGTAGATTTTATGCTTTTTTTCGTCCAGAAGCCTTGACCTTTTTGAATTCCTCGTCGGAGGAGAGCTTGATTTTGATCGTGTCCCTGATGACGGTGGCAAGGATCTTGGATGCTGTCCGGACTTGAATTTCCTTTAACCCTTTAACTGTCAAGTTATTTTGATTTTTAACACTTTTCCAAGCACAAACCCGAGAAACAGTCGGGTTTGACAAAGAGATGAAGCCGAAATAAACGTCTCCCGATATATATTCGGGTATAACAATACGATGCACTCGAAAAAAAAAATTACCCCGAGTAATACTCGGGCGTGACATTTTCGAAAACCAGCTATGCCCGAGACTATCTCGGGCATGACAGTTAAAGGGTTAAGAGACCAGTAGGTTTGTCAGCCCCGACGATCGAAATCGTAGGGCGACGAATAGGAGGGGTTTTCCTTGCAGCAGCTGCTGCGTAGGTTGGTTTAGGGGCGCTTGCTTCAGCACATCTGGAGGGTTGGTCATTCTTCAGCTTCTCCTCGAGTAATGAGGTGAGTCGCTCTTGTCCGAAAATCAGGTTATGAATGAGCTGCAAGTAGTCGGGGGTCGTAAATAAAGTTGCCGGGACCTCGTTCCGCTTTCTGTTGAGAGTGAGCTGAGCACCATTGCTTTTAGAGTATCAACATCTTTGCAGTTAGAATTTTCCAGGTAAACTTGACCGTCACAATAACCAAAGTGAGTGAATAGTTGTTTGAAATAGAAGTCAGCCTCAGTGGCGTCGTCAATGGGGGGAGTTTTCATCATTATTTGAATCGGAGGTTGACGATCGGTTTCGATGACGGGGTCTCCCCCGCCGACCCTAAGAAGGGCCTCCACGCTGTGGCTCGCGGTTCCATCTTTCCCCTTCCCTTTCTTCTGTGAGCGGTCAGTCATCATTAGAGAGAAGCATGTTCCGCTCAGGACGGCTGATCGTGAAAGAATCTTCTCTGAGAGTCACATGCTTATGTATACTTCATGTATAAAGACAGTTGTCTATAATAACTGGTAGTGGGCCGTGGTGGCCCGATCGGTAAGGCATCGGACTCGTGTCCGGAGGGACCCGGGTTCGATCCCAGCCGATCAAAGATCCACCCGTCTTGATTAATGGTGGCTGGGAGGCGTTAAAAATGTCGTGGTCACAAAGTCCTCCAAGTGAAACGATACCTCTGGGGGTGCTGGGCCTAGGGTTTGCTCGACCCTAGGTTCTGGTTCAAAATTAAGAACAGAGCGCTCTTCAGGGCCCTATCCCGGTTAAACCACTAAGCTGGTAGGTACGGGGGACCCTGGAGGGTGAAATGAAATAACTGGTAGTAAACAAAATTTTATACCTGCAGATCAAAATGGATTCAAATAGATTGTAGATAGCTTGAATTCTAGTTTCAAGCAAGTTCGCTAAAAACAGATGCAGCAAGGATTTTATAATGAAAATTAAATATCACATAACTAATGGAAAGAGGGACATCAGTTGAATAAAATATCTGGTTTGTTAAATACCCTACAGATTGCAATACTGAATTAGAACAAAAAAAGTTCAGTTTTTGGGGCGCCAAATATCCAGTTACTACAGTGCCCCCCCCCCCGTTTATTAAAATCACATTTGTCCTGAGGACTGTTGATTTTATAAAGCGGCTGATTTTATAAACCGGCATGCCTACACTAGAAAAAGTTTTAAAGATCACTTACCTGGAAAAAAATTTTTACTGTATTTCTATATAGTTTTAAAAGTTTCAAAATACAGTAAACTAAATAAGATTTGCATTTTTATTTGAAAACGGGTCTTAAAATACTGGCGTATATAGATATTTGATTAACGGAAATCGTATGTACATTGAAGAGTGCAAATTTGGTATGCATTTCTTCATCTTCGGAGACTTTCATTTCTTGGGGCTAAATAACTTTGGAATTTATTATGTCTGCTGCAATTTTTAACGTAATTATAACTGTCGTTTTCAAATTTTAGCATACGCTTTCCAAAAAACTGATTTTATAAAACGGCGATGATGATTTTATTAAAGGATATGTTTCTAACATATTTTGATATTTTAAGGATTCGGTTCCTGCAGATTTGATTTTAAAAAGCGGCTGATTTTATAATCCAATGATTTTATTAGTGGCGGTTACTGCAATATCAAAACATGATTTCTGAAGACGAAACGTCGTGAGAATTCCTCTCCTATAAAAAATGGTGAAAAGGTAGAACTTTTAATGCTACCAAAATAATAGAAAACGAACTCTACCCCGCCTCCGAAAATCAGAGTGGAACGACGCCCATAGGTATATTTCGCGAATTTAGGCGGCCAAAAACATATGACTGTGTTGGCAGCTTTTAAATGGGGTTTTAGTAATTAAAAGAGGTTATTATAAAATGAAACACTGTATTGAGTAAAAAAATAATAAATGTTCTTTAAAAAAATTCAATATGTATATCTTAAAAAACAAAAAAAAATATATATATATATTAAAAAATAAAACAGATAAAAAAAAAGATAATATGAAATGATAATTTTATAAAAAGTTATTAAGTAAAAAAAAAAAAGATGTGTTGGAGTCATGTATTTCATTTTCGTTCTCATTTGGATCCCCAGGCAACAACATTGCAATAGTTTCGCTTAAAAAAGATTTATGTGAGGTTTTCCTGATTGGCCTCAAACTACTTAACAATGGATGTGATGAAATAATAATAATAATCTATGAAAAATATCTAAGTTGCACTCTTTGCGCGAAAACCAAGAACTATTATTTTTTTCTAAAAACTCTTTATTTTTATGTGCTTTCAACCATCTTTGTTTCATTTGCGATTTAACCTTTGAAAATTTTTGCTTAAGAGGTTTTTTTTTTTTTATTGTCTTCTGTATCACCATAGCACATCAGCAAGTAATTCTTTAAATAATCCAATTTCTCATCAAAAGAAGGTAAGTTTTGCCCCTGCATTAGGTCAAATAAATATTTTTTCGTCACTACCTTCACGCTAAAGGTATTTGATGACCCTAAAACAAAGAAAACTATACTTTAGGAAGCGTTAGAATTTTTTTTTTTTTTTTTTTTTTTTTTTTTTTTTTACAAAAAATCTTTGATTAAGGATCTTTCTGAGATTTGCAGTTTCTAGCTGCATTTTTTTTTTTTACTGTAATACTAAAACCCTGTTTATACCGTAAAAGAGAAAAAAGCAGGTGGGACGGACCCTGAAGTATAGGTAAAGCATTTAAGCAATCGAAAATCAATAATAAATTTGTGCAAAAAACCTCTTGTCTTACAAGTGAAAAAAATATGATAATCTGTAATAGAACACCATTATTATACAGTGAACTCTCACTTATGCGCCGGCCCAAGGGACCAACAGAAAAAGGCGCATAGGTAAGTGAGACTTTTAAGTGGACAAGCCTATTAAAGGACTAAAACGCAACATAGGCTCTAACGAGAGAACGAATAAGAATGCTTCGATAGAAAAGGGACATATTACTACAGTTTTGCAATGACTGTAAGTGTAACGTAACTGCAATTATAATGAGAAAACAAAAATTGTAGCATACCTAACCATAAAATGGTCCCTTTAAAACGATCCATAATAGATAATGGTCCCTCTCAAAATTCCATAGTTCATGCGGAAAAAATGCCTTCCGTGAGCAATAAATGCGAATGATTGAAGAGAAAAGTGAAGAAAAATGCTTATTTAAAAAATAATAATAATAAATTTTTGACATTTTAAGGAAAATTCGGCGCATAATTGAAATATTTATCTTTCGAGCGACGCATAAACGAATGATACTATCATTATTTTGCTATGGAATGTGCTAGGACCATTCAAAATCGTCGCATAAGTGAAAAAGGCGCATAAATGAGGCGGTGTATAAGTGAGAGTTCACTGTATATAGTTTTAAAGATTTATACCAGAATTATGCGAATCCATCACTTTCATTAATTCTTATTCACCTTCACAGAAAAAATATGGACTTTGTAACAGAAGTTGCACAGAGAGCGTCGAGAACTGTAACGTATACCGGGAACGGAGGTCAAGTTTCGACTGCCAGTAAATAATTCATGGCACATGGCCCAAGGGTGGGGATAGTTGGGATAGATTACTGGAAGTGTCTTCTAACGGTACCGGTCATAATTTTATGGCTAAATTGACTTTGAAAAACATGACTTTTGGCCGCCTAAATCGTCGAAATCTACCTATGTGCGACGTGGGGGGATGTCATTTGGCTAGTTGGAAGCAGAGCCTGGTTATGGCACAGGCCAGCTAGGCCTGGGACTGGGGCCTCATCTTCCTAAGGGGCCCCTAATTTTCTAAAAACTGATTCACAGCATTAAAGAATTATGTATTTTTAAGAAAAAAAATGATTCATAAATTGAAAAATAAAAAATTCTTTTTATACTTTTTAATTACTGTTTCTCTTATTTAGTTCATTTTATGTATGTAAAAATGATTTCTTTCTTGAGAATTAGCTGTAAAACTCTTGAGCTAAAATGGATATAAAAAAGCAGTATCAGGGCTAGACATAATGCATACAGTGCAACTGCACCTGTGGTGCAATATAAACACCATAAACTTAAGTACATTTCTTTTTTTCACCGTTTCTTTTCTTCTCTCTTTGGTGCAACATATCACCCAATTTTTTATGCATAGGATAATTTAGAACTTAAATAAGATTCCTTGCATAGCAATTCGCTACCTGATTTGCTTTCATTTTTAATTAGTACTTGCTAAGACACTTTTTAACTTAGTAATCTATTTAGAGCATAGAGCTCTCTTTTAGCAGTTCTTCAATTCTTATTTACTTACGCTGCACGAAAATACAGTGAGCGTATCTTTATATCCAGCAATTTCACCATTTTTCGATGCCACTTTCTTGATGTAAGAATGCAAATAATTAGAAGCATAGCAATTTCAGGATTATAGAACATATCGCACACAAGGTATGAAAGGGGCACTTTTTAAATTGGATTAGCATTAAATCTGTACCTCAGAACCAGAACGACGTAAGTCTAAAAATGGCAATTTTCACTTTATTGCTGCATTGTATGTAAAATCTTATTCCGCATCGACCCATGAGAACGTTATTCTATAAAATAAATTCCTTCACAATTATTTGGCATCATTAAAAGAGCGCGTCCCCATGCATCCGATAATCGTTTTCGTCCTCTCCTAAAAAGGTATGAAAATGGTTAACGAAAATAAGATTATGCTGGATATGCGAGACGAGTATGATGTTCAAACTTTTTGCTGGTCCAAGACTTGAAAATCTATAAAACCCAAACTCCAAAATATGTGTGTCGGAGTAAACTCAGAAACGGACGGAGGCTTGGATTTAAAATGTTTGTTGGACTTTCGACGGGCTCCTATTGAAACCCAATATTAGCAGTAATAATGAGTCAAGTGTTCTATTTCTGGTTTCAAAATATTCGCCATCAAAAAACCTTCAAGTTGATACCTCACTTTTGAATTTCTGTCCAAAATTCTAAAAACTACGACTTCTAGGACTTAGGAAATGTCTCATCATAATAACCCAACTGTCAACTCATCGATAACTTCTACAGCTTAATACTCATCAAACTCTACCTGGATCTTCAACATTGCTCTTCATCCATAAGAATGTGTTCTGGAGTCTGAAGTTTACGCATCGCTTGGAATTAGATCCACTTCAAGTTGCTTTTTGGAACCGCATCAATATTGAATTCCTCTCAGTATTTTAATCAGATCTGCGGAACACTGGACTTGCACCATATTCATCTTTTCAAGATCTTTCAGTCAACTCAAACCATATTATTTCGAACAAGATAACTATCCGAGAAACGGAATCAAATTCCCTACAAAATGACACCCTGCACAAGTCTGTAAGATCTTTTTACGAGTTTTTATCAATATACAAGTGTCTTTTATTTACAAAAATCTTTGGAACGCGGCGACTTTGTCCTCTTTCGCAGAAACACTTTCTCAGCCAACTAACTGTAGGCCAAACTGAATTTGAATTATTTGAATTATTTTTGGCTCTCTATTTATTTTCTCAATGAGCTTTAAAACAATTATGTCGCCAATTTGAAAATTTGAATTTGCTAAATTGTAAGCGATTTCTTTTCTTTCGCTTCATTGTTGCCAGTAAGATTTATTTCCTTAAACTTATTACTTTTATTTAATAGCCTTCATTTCGTTCTTATGAGTAAGTTAGTGCAATGAAATGACTGAACAACAAATTTTTACACCTATAGACACTAGTGTTCATATTCCGGAATTGAATTCCAATCTTCAATCATTGGGAAAATTAAAGAACAGTAGAAACAGCTTCTCGCAACCGGATTCATTATCTACTTCATCTATAAACAAGGAATCTGTTGTAATGACGTCTGCCTTTAATCAACAGTCTTACTCCGATACTGTTATCGGACCTCTTGCTAAAATATTTCACCCGGACTGGTGTCCTACAGAAGATAGTTTCTCTACTGCTTCTTCAGCAGAAGTCATCTTTACGTTTTTGCGCCAGCTTATTACAGGCAAAGATACGCTTAACCGGTATTTCATAAAATTAGACATTCAAAAAGATATCGTTGCTCTTATAGATTTACTAGAAGATAAGGTCAAGCAGAAAAATCCGCTTGCAACTGACCAATACTCACAAACAGAAACTTGCTCCCCTTCTGACTACAGCTCACAGAAAGATGTGGTGAACTGTCAAATTTATGATAATAATATACAGTTGAATCAATTCCCACCTCTAGCCGAACAAAATAACGATAATGTTGCAGTTAATCAAATGAATGATAAACCATCATATGCTCAAGCACTAGCTAATGAAACCACTTTACTGGTCTATCCTACAAACAATAAAACTAGTTCACGCGATTTAAAAATGGTCCTTCAAAATAATTATCAGCCGCATAGAGATGGCATTAAAATAAACCGAGTTCGTTTCGTTGCCAAAGGAGGAATTGCGGTAGATGCAGCCACACCCTTAGATTGTGATATTCTAAAGCAAAAACTTGAAAATAACAGAAGTCTTTCTCATCTTATAACTACCCGTACACCACGGAAAAGAAACCCTCGCCTTGTCCTTTACAATATCAAACCCAATACTGCTTGGGATGATATATCAACAGCACTATCATCAAAGTTTGATTTAGAAGAAGATAAAGACTTTTCATTTAAATTTAAATTGTCGGGGAAAGGAAACACTGAAAATCTGATAATAGAAACTTCCCCTTGTGCATTTCATAAAATCATGCATAGTCCAAAATTTAATTTTAATTGGACTGTTGTTCCCATACGGGAATTTCTTGGAATTCGTAGATGTTTTAAATGTCAAGCCTTCGGACATACGGCAATTAATTGTAGATCTGATGATCACTATTGTAGTTTTTGCTCCCTATCACATCCTGGAACACCCTGTAGAGCCGAATACCCCAGTTGTACGAACTGCATTTACAATAACCGAAGAAATAATGTTAAGGATCCAATAGATCATCCAACTTTTTCAAATGTGTGCCCATCTTATCAAACGTATGTTAATAATTTAAAAAAATCAATCAATTATGGATAGGTTACGAATATATGAGGATATTCAAAGCCTTCCTTTTTCCGTTTCGTCCAGTTCCTTAGGTTTTTCTGGCTTACAAAACGATCCAACTTCTTCTAAAATCTCTGAATGCTTCACTGGAAGCATCAACGGCGATAGTATTTCTACATTATCCTACGACGTATTAAACGTACTACAAATCAATTTGAACCATTGCGAATCAGCAACAGCCATTTTATCATCAATTGTCTCCGCCAGAAATGTTCACATTTTGCTTATTCAAGAACCATACATAAAAAACGATAAAATTTGTGGTCTGCCTTCAAGCTGGAATGTGTCGTTATCAAGCAGTGGCAAGGCTGCAATTGCGGTCACCTCCAAATTAATTACACCATTCGATTCACTAATCGGCCAAGACTTTGTTTCATTAAAAGCAAACATTCAAGAGACAACACACATAATAATATCAGCTTATTCATCGCCAGCAGAACCTTTGCAAAATCTCCTTCAAGAATTGCAGGATTATTTTATGACTACTTCTTTACCAGTCTTGATTGGGGGTGACTTTAACGCCCATAGTAGAGTCTGGGGTTATTCAGATGAAGATTCTCGAGGTCGCCTTTTGTTAGATTTCCTTGCTACAAATAATTTAAACATACACAACTCTTCCAACTCTCCTCCAACATTTTCAAAAGGAGGACGTGAAGGATGGCCGGACCTTACTCTGTCAAGACATTTGCACTCATCTCTTTCTTGGGAAGTTTTAGAAGATCTTTCACTAAGCGATCACTCATATATTTTACTATGTTTACATCAATCAGTCAAAACAATTAAATTTGTACGTTTCAAGTCTAAATATAATGCCCATTTTTTCAAATCGAAAATAAAACATGAAGTTTTTCCATTTCTGCAAGATCTTACGAACATTACATCAACAACCAGGCTGGATACTTTTTTGGATGCCCTAAACCAGAAATTACAAAACTGCGCGAAAGAGAGTTTTAAACACAGATGCTTTAAAACACAATCTAAGCCGTCTTGGTGGAGTGAAGAACTTAAAATTCTTAAAAATAAAGTAAGAGCTTGTAGACGTAGGTTTCAACGTCAATCTCAGCCTGATCTAAAAGCAAACTTTCGTACCATATACAATAAGCACCTTTCAATATACAGGAAAACTATCCGAAAAACTCGTAGGGACTCCTGGAAAAAGTTTTGTAATAACATGACAACAGCTTATGCAAAACCGTACAAAATAGCTTTCAAGACAATTGTTTTACCATCAATTCTGCAAGAGCAAATGGGATTTAATGACTCGGAAGAAACGTTTTTGAAGTCTCTTTTGAATCATTTCTTCCCTCCGTCATCAGATGATATAAGAGTCAACGATCGATCACTCACTTTACCAGAGTCAGCAATGTTCACATCGCAGGAAGTGCAAATTGTTATGAATCAGCTCCCAAAAAATAAAGCTCCTGGATATGACGGCTTGGATGGCTACATTTGGAGTTATGTTCATTCTGTGTTTCCTCATCTTTTGGTCAATTTTTGCAATACCTGTCTTCAGTTACGATATTTTCCTAAACCTCTGAAACGAGGAGTACTTCTTCTTTTTCATAAACACGGCAAACCACTTAATTGTTTTTCATCATATAGACCAATAACCTTACTTCCTGTTTTGTCAAAAATCCTAGAAAAGCTAATTCTAAACAGACTGCAACATCATCTTCAAAGCTCAAATCTCAATAGTCCTCACCAGTTTGGATTCACATCAGGTTGTTCCACGGAGCATGCCCTACAAAGTCTTTTTGATAAAATTTACAACAGCACAAATAATGACAAACTTACCCTTTTGATCTCAATTGATGTAATAGGAGCCTTTGACAATATAACATGGAACTCAATATTGCAGCAACTTCTTCGCTCAAAATGCGAAAGCGGGGTATATGGATTATACAAAAGTTTTTTATCAGAGAGAACTATCACAATCATTTCGGGATCCACTTTGGTAAATACAAACCCATCCAAAGGATGCCCGCAAGGATCTTGTAGTGGTCCAGAGCTCTGGAATCTTGTTCTAGCACCTCTACTTGACATTTTGTGGCCAGAAAACGTCAAAATACAAGCATTTGCAGACGACATCATCTTTGTGGTCTCAGCCTCAACTCGGAATGCACTTGAGTCCTCAGCCAATGAAGCACTTAGAGTACTGCAAGATTGGCTCCAAGAAAATAAATTACAAGCCTGTTCTGAAAAAACCAAAGCCCTTTTTCTTTCCAAACCCAGAAATTATGTTCGACAGCCAATCTTAAGGTTTGGTGACAATTTTATTAAAAGATACAAAGAAATAGATTATCTTGGAGTCAGGCTGAACAAAAATCTTAACTGCACAGCACATTTGGAAAAAATTCATAAGAAATCTATTCATCTTCTTAGTAAGCTGCAATGCATCTCTGGAAAATCTTGGGGAGCTAATATCCAACTACGCAGATTATTATATCAAACAGTGATAGAACCTTCAATTCTTTACGCAGCTGCAGTATGGGGCCCATTTTTAAAGCAGAAAGACCTGAAGAAATTAGCTACCATTCAACGCCATTTCCTTCTTGTTGTTTTGGGAGCATATAAAACATCAGCTCATACCACCTTACATGTCCTTGCGGGAATTCCCCCCATTGCTCTTACAGTTAATCTAAAATCAACTTTAGGAAATGTCTTCATAAGGAAAACTACAGCTGAAGTATCCCTTAATAATGTCAATTCATCCAATGACTTTGAAGCAGCAAGCCATAAATGGACTGAACATCCTTTAATACAGTGCGCTACTCCGAATATTAGTTTGGAAGAGCCGAATATTTTATCACTGCACACTGGGATTTTCACGGATGGATCGAAAATATGTGATGGAACCGGCTCAGCTTTTACTCACATCTCCAACAATAAGGTTGTCTACGATTGGTCAGCCAAACTTACAGCGTATAATTCAGTATTTCAAGCGGAGCTTTTTTCAATCTTTCACGCTTTACTTTATATTGCATCAGAAAACATTACCTTCAACACTACAATCTTCTCTGATAGTTTATCTTCGCTTAAAGCAATCAAGGACCCAATGCATTCTTCAAAGTTAGTCAGAGACATCCAATCCCTCTGCAGAGAACATCCAAACATAAATCTATCCTGGGTTAGAGCCCATAAGGGACACTTTGGCAATGAACGAGCCGACTTTTTAGCTAAAACTGCAGCAATGAACCCAGCGCATTCATTAGTATTCAAAATTCCTCTACCAAAATCTTTCCTCAAACATCACCTTTGGTCTAATCTTCTTCAAAATTGGCAGGAAATCTGGGACACTGCAGAAACCGGTCGGAGAGTTCACGAAATCCTACCAAAAGTCAAGCTAAAACCACGATGCAAACATCCTATGGAAGTACAATTTCTCAGTGCACATGGTCCATTTCCTTCATATCTGCACAGATTCAAAATAACAAGCTCACCATTATGTGTTTGCAGCCAACTTGGAACTCCTGAACATTACATATTCAATTGTCCATTAACTAGCTCTTTCCACTGCATATATAAATCCAACCTTCCTGTATCCAAAAATATAGCTCATATTCTTCATCATCCAGCTACTCGCAAGAATCTTCATAAAATAATGTTTTTACTCAGCACTCAAATAGAAGACTTCAAATATCCTGCCTAAAACTTCAAATGTTATATTATTGTCTTTTTCTGTATATATCAAAATTGTTTTTCCTTTTATTATTATTTTTTCCATGTAATTTGTTTTGTTCATTCCTCCCAGCCACCACATCCGGTTAAACCCTCATCAGGGTAGGTACGGTGGTGACTAGTGGGGTTTAAATAAATAAATAATAAACTCAGAAACAACCGGACTGATTTCGTTCCAATTTTTACTGCAGGTGCTGATAAGCTTAGAGCAGGTTGTTAGACCAGGTCGGAAAAAATTCGATGATTTTCATTCCAGATCTAAATTTGTAACCCAAAAATGGCTCTATCTAGAGAAATAATTATCGTATCATCTTGAACTTGGTCTCATTGGAAAGATTACAAAAAATCCTATAATAGAACCTTTTCGGTACGGTGCCGTGAAGGGGAATATTGAAAATCACGTGGAAACGACTTATACCCGGTTAAAGTTTGAAAATCAAGTTTTAATTGCCGTTGCCATTTTGTTCAAACGTGGAAAGATTGACGTCGGCATTTCAATACGAATTGAACAATTGTCAAGGTTTAACTCGATTTTTGAAGTTTTCGGAATTGCGCTTAAATGTTTTGAAGGGAAAACATTACTCTTTTTTCTTACTTTTTTTTTTTGCTGCACGACCACAGGCCGTGCGGGTTCTGCTAGTGCTTTGTAAGTCTACTTATAAATTATGCAAAATTAATTACATAAGCAATTTAAAGGCTCAACATTTGCTACCTCACTAATTAATGCAATTACTTGGAAATATTAATCTGTCTATCTACTCAGCTAGATTGCATGCAAAACAGTTAACTATTTTTCGTTTCACCGCACATACTGTGATACTCATCTACCACATTATCGTCACTTTCTATAGCACTGACATGCTCTAACATATTCAAAGCCATATCGATTACCTAAATAAATGCACCTATTACAGCATTATCGATTCATATGAGGAAGGTTTCATAATCGATTTACCACGGTGTCACATATGGGGCAACGTGAAAGGGGGAAAGAAGAAATGTGTCCCTATTAATGCATTATTAGTGCAATGATTAAACTACAAAGGTGTCATGTCCATTATAGCTTTATCTCTCAATTTATCAACGTTTGACTTAGGTAATTAATGTTTAATGCGTCTCTTTTTACTGTTTTCGTTGTTTTAATGCAATGATATTCATCAAATTCAAGTGCATTTTGAAGCATAATATTTTCATATGTTGAGCAATATTCGTTTTCGTGTGAAAGGTCACTTTAATGCACGAAAACTATTGTTGGTAGCGTTCAAACACCGTTAACACCAACCAGTAATTTTCTCCAAATTTATTCGCACAATATCAGTGGTGTAGTGGTTAAAACGGGGGTAGTGGAAATATACACATGATAACAGTATGTGTACGTAGAAAAACGGAGCACTCTTAATTACAGTCGCTTACAGGCGCTTAATGGAATAGCCATTTTGCCACGAAAAAATATTCTAATAAGCGGGATATTCTATTATCCGGGATGAAAATAATGCATTTCAATGGTTTGGTAAATTGAAAACGTATTACATTAAGCGGGATATTCTTTTAAGCGATATTCTAATAAGCGGGCTCGACTGTATTCGGCTGCTATATTTTCTGAAAAAAGAAAGTATTGTCCGACATTGATCAAAGTCTTCGTTACTAAACTGCATCAGTAAAATTTTTATGAGGGGCCATATACAAAGTGAGATGAACACAAAATATAAATTTTCGAATGAATATCCTTACTTTTGGTTACATAATTATTGTTGGAAGGCAAAAAGCCAACCTGGGTACTAAATTGTGACAAGTAGAACAAAAGATATGAACGAAAAACGATTTAGGGAACGCCGCCAATAAAAATGCTGCTTTCAAAGTTGACGTTTACCGATCAACGCAAAAGAGTAAACAAATCATTTTTTGTTCATGAAACTAACTGAAGCTACAAGCTATAATACAATACATATATAAAAAGTGTGACATTATTTATAAACAGCACCTAACCAACATTTATATAACTCCACAATTCACCCAATTCGATAAGAAAACGAGAATAATTTTCAAACCAATTCCAAGAATTCGAAACATTTTCTCCCACCTGAACGCTTTAAGTAATAGCAAATTTCAGTTACACTTTCCTTTTTCAGTTACTTCATGCAAGTGAAATTCTGAAGTAATTTCAAATTCTCTGTAAATGTAGAGCTCTCTTTTACTACATCACGTTCTGTAACTATTTTCCAATGCATTTTATGTGTTTCAAGTTTCAACTGTGACCCCAACTGAATTTTTCCAGCCTTAATAATTCTCAACATTGGCTTCTTTCCAAAATTGATTTCTTTTTTTTTCTTCTCTTTTCAGAGCTGCGATTACCGGTGTGGTGTTGAAAATGCTCCAAAAACCAGGTAAACTTTGCTCCTACAATTTATCTATTATATTCGAAAACTTCTGTCGTTTCGACAAAATATTGAACTGACTAACCAGACGTAACCAGACCTTACTTTCGGAGAGGATTTTACCAAACCTATTTCTAGTGAAATCTATAAAGTCAATAAAATTTGATTTCATGTTCTATATTCTGTTGATTTTTGTTACAATAGATGTTAAAAGGGTATTAACATGAAAAATGAAAAAAAAAAAGACTCATCTTTTCAATGAAGAAAAAAAAATCTGGATAGATGAGTTTACTCATATACGCGCATTCGAAGGAGTACTTTTGAAATTTCTATCTTACGGACACTTATAAGATGTGTTAAATATAGAGTTTGGTACTTACAAATTTGAAGAATTTTGGTGTTTTTTTAGTGGTATTAAAAATTCGAAGAGAAAGGTGTATTGTTAAGAAATTATGTTTGCAATAACTACAATAAAAATAAATACTGCAGAAAAAACACTTAATTTGTACAATTATTCAACAATGATAATTTCATTTTTCAAATGCAGCTTCAAAGTAAATAAGAAAATTGAAATAAAATAGCAATAACAATTTTTTTAGTGAGAAACTATGAAAAGCATTTTTGTAATAGTTTTGAAATTTTTCGGAGGCGGGTTTAAAGCTAAAAACCCACCCCTTAAATACGGCCCTGTAAATTGACATTGGTATAATTAGTATAATGAACAGGAATTTCTTTTGACTTTGATACTTTTTATATCCGAAATTTCCTCTTCGTGAGAAAGCCGGTTTCTGCGTTGCGAGTATAGAGAAGAATGCACTCTAATAGTATATTGGCTCCATGGGTGGATCCTGAAGTTTTTCGAAGGAGGGGCAATTGATTTTTGTGACTTAGTTTTTACTATGCATACGGGTTTACAAATAATTGATCACAAATGTTTCGGACTTCAATTCCGAAACATTCCCTGGGGAGAGCCCCAAACTTTCTTCTCCCAACTTCATTAAAGTTCGCATAAACTTGTATTTTAGAACTTCAATCTCGAAAACTTACAGCTGAAGAGTCCCCCGAAGGGAGAGGTGACCGGCCCCATAGCACCTCCCTCTAGTATCTGTTCGTGATAAGCTCTATTCTTCATACAACTAGGCTTCACTTTTGAACGCGTATCAAAATGATTCATCTATAATGGCTGCGCATCTGAATGGCTGTTTGAAGTTTTATTCCCCCTCCCCCCTTTTTTTTAGTCAATTCTCCGTTTTGCATACGTGGTTATTTATTTATTTACTTACAAAGAAAGAATTCATCTTGAAATACGTAAATGAAAAATTTAGCTTCCATATCAGAGGAGAAATTCTTGCATTTAAGAGTCTTTCTCCTACGTAATATGCGGACAAGAGAAAACGAAATTATACTTTTGTTACATAAAAAGAACTATTTGTATAAATTGTATGCAATTTTTGCAAAAATGAAAAATAGCGCACGGGTATAAATTTTTCCTTTAGGATATAAGTTTTTCTTATCCTACATTTCAAGATGATATTCACATTGCTCAATTGTCTAGGAGCATAAAACTACTGCGACTGTATTAGTACATTTTGCAATTCTTCTGTTACGTCTTAAAAAGCGACTGCGCATTAAGTGTGTTTTATTCCAACCTCCCCCTCCCCCTCCCTCCATGCTTTTAAAAACCATTTTCATTCTTACCCAAATGCTTGATTTTTCTTTTCTTACAAAATAGAAAAGATAAAATTTTATTTCACCTGTAGTTGCTGCAATTTCGCATTTTTCAGACATGAAAAGTGCTAACATTTCTTAGAAATAGTCGTCTTTGTGCACATTTTCTAAAGTATTTGTCATTCAAGTTCTCCAACCAACAGAAGTAATGACGGTACTTTTCCCGGGGGCCGAATGGTTTATCCTGTATTCTCTTGTATCTAATCGCACAATTTTTGATGACAACAAAAAAAATTTTTTTTCCTAACGTTTAACTGTTCAAAACAATAAACCCAGGCTCAGTTTCCCCCTTGTCGTAACAATTTTATAGCATCTACAAACACGAGATTTCACTCACCTTAGTTAAGATACGCAAAATAGGGTAGAGTGATTTATTCGTTTATTATTATTAATATTTTATATTGCTAGCTTATTACCCGGCATTGCCCGGGTGCTTATTAATACAACATAGCTCAGAAAAATTATTTGAATGAATTCTACCCACATGGGCATATAAAAATTGCATCAATCTGTCTTTTCCATAATTACTCTAATGAGAGGACCAAAAAATACTTGCAAAAATTAGAACTAAATATTTGTTGGAAACTAATTTTTCTGCATCATACAATATTTGTGTCACTGTTCCAAGGTAATTATAACATGAGTTATAATTGTTTTCAACTTATTTCATGCTAAAATGAAATAGGTGAGCCTTAAATTAATAATTCATTGTTAATCGTAATCTTTGTTGGAAAATATTCATATTTAAATGTGTTAAATTTTATCAATTTGTTTGCTTAAAGGCTTATCTCTATTACTCTATCTATTCAAAATTGAAAGAAAATGACCATTTTGAGAAAAAAATTTAAATTTTGAGCTTTTTGGACTTTTTTGAATTTCAAAACACCACCTATGTGAATTCTAGTGCATCAAGGAACCTCTGTGCCAAGTTTGATGAAAATCCGACGAAAACTGTGGATTTGTATAAGGAACAAACATACAAACAAATGTATATATGCATCCATTTTTATATTTCTAGAATTATAGATTATGGGTCTATCATTACATTTATTGAACAGTTGTTGTTCAACAAATTAATTGACAAAATTTTGAGGAAAAAGATTGAGAAATTGGAAAAAGAAATAATTGGAATTTTAACATATCTAATTCAAACTATGCTTTTCGCAATGATGAATGGCGATAAGTGTGTGTACGTTGCCATGTGTGTATGTGTAGACGTGTATGAGTATTTCTGCGTCACCATGTCCTGTAATGTAGTGCAGCGGGACCGTTGCAGACTCCGTCTCGCTGCGCCGCCATGTGCTGTATGGCAAAGTAGCAGGGACCGTTGAGCTGGTCCGAGGAAGTGAAGCATCGGGATGCGGAACGTTGGCAGTCTGCCAATCTGTAAAAGGAATCACCCTGCAACTGGAGTCCAAAAAAACCAGAGAACAATTTCTCATTGCGAAAAAAAAAAGCGCTACTTTCCAGCTATTTCTTTATTGTCTAATGAAGCTCGCTCTGTGTGTAGAGTTTTATAAACTTCAAGGAAAATATTAATACTTCAGGACCGTATTTAAAAGGTGGGTTTTTATGGCTCAAACTCCCTCCGAAATTTTTCAAAACCATTTTGAGAATGCTTTTTAATACCCTTTTTTGCTGAAAAATAATATTATTACTGTTTTATTTCAAATTTTCTTATTTACTTTTCAATTTCATTTGAAAAATGAAATAATCAGTACTGAATGATAGTACAAATTAAATTATTTATCTGCAGTATTTGTCTATATTGTAGTTTTTGCAAACATTATTTCATACACAACAATACACCTTTTTAACTGGCGCGAAGATGCTTTGTACACATCAGAATTTTTTCCTTCATTTTAAACTGATGCTATTATTTTATTTTTCATATAATTTCCCCTTAAGCATTTACTGTAACAAAAAGCATGAAATCAAATTTAATTTATCATATATATTTCACGAGAAGTGTGTTGGTAAAACCCTCCCCGAAACAATAGTCTGGTTACGGGCCTAGCAATACTTGAAACGTTCGTGTAAGCTAGGTATTTAGCTTTGATACTATAACGCACTTGATGCAAGTTAAATTTAATTTGGAAAGCTGCTCACCATGATTGAGTTTTTAAGATTATATTTCACCACACGATTTTGTACAAAACAAAACCTTTGTTCTGAAATATGTATTCCAGAACTCGAAGAAACCTCTTCTTTATTTTCATTGGCAATAAACAAAGCGAAAGGAGATGCTCATGAATAAAACAAGTTGCAAAAAATTTCAGAATTTCAGAAGGAATTTCAGCTCCTCCACATTTAATCATTTTTGTGCTTTGCTTTGGACCAAATGGACTCAGCTCAGATTCTCTCCACGCATAAATAAAGCATACACCTTGAAAAGCGTTTCCAAAAACATTTATTTCCTGCATTCATAATGACGTCATCAGCCTAAAACTCAGTTTCTTAAAATTTGATAATTTCTCTCTATGTTTTGTTATTGATGTTGTTCGAAAAAAAAACGAATTATTATCGGGTAACGTTGCGGGATTTTAGGGGTTCCCGCTATTTTCTTGGGAAAAACTAGTAACCTTGCATAAAAGTTTCTTGCATTACTGCATGCTACATGAATGTAGACTTCTCTCTGTTGTAAAAAATATGTTCAGCTACGAGTTTCAAAATATACTGGGCGTCCTTTTTAAGAACATCGCCTTCAGTCGATTATTGCACACCGAGATTGGCTAAAACCCTGATGGGAAAGGAAATAGAGGCAAAAAAAAAGCAGCTCTCAATTTACTTGCAGTTCTGCATTAGCTTTAGCTGCTTCTCTGGTAAATCAGAATGATGCTTAATCCCTTACGAGAAACATAGAGCTCCTTTAGAGGACAGGCTGACTTGTCCGACATTTTGGTTCTAAGACATTCTTGGATCCAGCCTTGTTACGCGTATTTGAAACACATTAATATTATACCTGGTTGCTCTGGAGTAAAATAACATATGATTGGATAAAGCACCATATTAGGTAAATTTCAAAAGATAAGTTTTTTCTCGAATTTAAAAACAGTTTATTGGGAAATGTTTCATGTAATTGGGTCTATTTTCATATTGCACTTGTTTTAAGCCTGAGTTTATGAAATGTTTTTGTCATATAGACAAAAATAATCAAATATCATCTATGCAGCTACAATTCAAGCTTAGCTTCCGCTTTTATTCAATGCGACTTGAGTACATATACCAGTGGTTTCGCGCCCACCGTTTTGGAACCAAAATGGCGGATGAGTCTGCTCCCCTCTTATAGGAGGAGCCATAGAGAAACAAGTGTAAGTGCTCTACAAAGAAGTTCTTGATTTATTCCGAAAACGTGTCTCAAATTGACGAGGAGGGTTTCAGAATTCTTCAGGAAGATTTCAGATCAATTTCAAGAAGTTTACTGACTGTCAGCGGGAGATTTGCCTGTTGTTTTTCTTTCTCACACAAATGTTACTGATAGATTTTAGGCACATAAGCTGCCCATAATTTCCCAGGCAGTTCAGTGATCTTTTTTTTTTCTTTCAGTAATTGCGGGCTCCTAACATGTCTGCATTTACACTATAAATCATACAGATCGCGTGCCATCCAGAGACTTAAATTTCGTTCATATTCGAACTATTTGTAGTCGGCTACTGAGCTTGAGACAGATATGTACTTATGGAAACTAAGAGTACCAAAAAACTGGTAGCAAATGCAAAATTACACACCAGCGACAACCTGCAGCAATTGTACGGTACAAATTGCAAATTAAAGACAATGCTTGGGGATTAAGCAGTAAGAAACCACCTCGAAGCCAAGGCTGAGGCAAAAATACATGCAATACACTGCCGGCTCGGTTATGGTATCCAGAGACTGCAGTTTCGTTCTTGTTAGAACTTATTAGTCTGGAATAGACGGGAAGCTTTGCCTTCGATTTACGAGGTGCACCGTACTGTTGTTGCTGTGTCTTGCTGGTGCGCTTATTTTGCATCTGCAACCAGTTTTTGACCCTTTTAGCTTTTATGAGATGATATTTGCCTCCAAATTCGTTTCTTCCTATTCCAAACTGATGAGTTCTCACAAGAACGTAATTGAAGTCTCTGGATGACATGTATTTCTGCCTCAGCCCTGTCTTAGGGGCGGTAACTTAAAATACAAATTGCTTTCTTTTAATTCGTTGATATTATTCGAAATTTACCAAGTTCCATGATAGCAGACGATATATTTATAAGCTATAAAGTTTCCCCATCGTATGCGTTTCTAATTCCCTTTAAGTTCGATTCTCCCCAATCTTCCATTGGTAAGTACAGCAGCAAAATAAGTCCAAATCTTTAAACAGCACTTGTATCGTATTTAAGAAATTTTAGAGCAAACATTTTCTTCCCTGAATTCCTATGCTTCGCTTTTATCCCAGGATTTTTTTCAACTAAAACCCAGTATCTAAGGAACCTTCCAATGCATTTAAGATCCAAAGAAAGAAGTTCTAAACTTCTAAAAGTACAAAAACACAAAAAAGGGAAAAGAAACCGTCCTTTGACGCACAGAAAGAAATCTTTTATACAACATTTATGCATTTACTTTCTTTAGATAAGAAATCTTACCTTTCAGGCAAACATTTTTGGAAGTCTTAAGATAAGTTTCCTTATTAAAGAATAAAGTAAAATGTTCAAGTTAAGTGGTTGCCTTAGAGCAAATTACCTCATTAGATTTTTTTTTACGTACTACATCTTTCTTAACGAAGAATGACTACCAAATTACATTCTTCAACCTATTTCCAGAGGCCGTTTGCATTCTTAGCTATAAAATCAAGCTCTTTTTTCGTTAAAAATACATTTTCTAGATAATCTTATCCGTTTCCGATTGCTCGCAATCTAAAATTCTTTTAAAGAGAAAACTAAGCTTTCTGTTTGCAACAAATGTTGATACTTTCGTTTTTTTTAATAATTATTCTCTCTATTTTCATTGCAAACGGTTGGCTCTTAACAGTATTGCTACATAAGCAGTAATATGTTTTTTACCCTACCAAAATAATAAGTTCCTTATTTTAACGTAGATATTTGCTTTTAAAAAGAGATTATGAAAAGTACCGGGGAAAAAATTACATTGTAGCTTTTATAAGCCAAGTACGAAATATTTCAAGTTTTAAAAATAAAGAGGAATTTAATTTTTAGTCTTAATGTAACAAACATCAGACAAAAATTGTGAACAGGTAGTTTTTTTTATTTTTCTAATTGTCAAAATACAATTTGAAATTTGCCAGTTGTTTTTCCATACGTAAAAACTATTTCACAAATATTTCAAGAGATAATTCTTGACAAAGCCTTGTAAACTTCTTGTTTTCCGAAGGAGCCTAACAATTTATTACTTAAAAAGATAAAACACTTATCAAAATTTTTATATTTTTGCTAATGAGAAAAATAATTTAAAAAGAAAGAGACATTTAAAATTTTTTATCTGCATGATATTTCAGTTATGATTTAAGAAGTATTATTGAAGTGAAAAAAATATCACATTTACCTCTAAAATATATAGCATGAGGAAGGGTAATAACTCAGATTACCTTGGCAAGCTCCCAGCTTTATAAACAAGGCGTAGGAAAAGGTGGTAAACGTTTCGTGGCTTTTTGTTTGAGTTATATTACTGAACTTCTAACTGTCTAGAAAGTCTTATTTGCCAAAGCACAACATTATTGAATGTTCTGTGAACGTTTCTTGGACAAAATTTAATGAAAAAACAGAAAAAAAACTTAATTATTCATTCTATACTTAACTTCTTGCTTGGGATATGTATGGAGACCGTTGGAACTAGGGCAGCGACATCGATGACAAAATATCAATGTTGGAAATTAAATCATCTATGGCATTGATACATCGACCGAAAAACATCGATGTTTCAAAAGATCGACCTATTTCTTAGATATACAGGCTGCGTTCAGAGTATTCGCCCGAGCTGCCCGGGCTTTTCAGTCGCGACGTTATAAATAATTTCCCGGGCCGAGTCCAAACAATTATGCTCTGGACATCACTTGTGCCACTCGGGAAGAAACAACATGGCGGACACAACAGCAGAGAGTAACGCGCCGGTCAATGAAGGAACAATTCTGCATTTGCTCCTATATTTTGGCACAAAATGATACCATTCTTAACTTTGGCGACAATTATTGTTCTTCTACCGTCATGTTTGAGCGTGGGATCGAAATGACTTATTGAATTTAATGAGAAATATGTTATTTTAAGTGAAGGAATTTACGATAAAATAGGCCAAACAGTAAGTAAAGAATTTCATCGATCTCGCTTATCAGACAGGATCGTTCCTGCAATGACCGATTCTCAAGGAAATATATGTTTCAGATTCATCACAGCAAGTAGCGTGCCTATTTTTGACATTGTGTGTGTATTTTCAAGATTTTGTTTTAGTCACTCTTCGTAAATACTAGCAGACGAAAGAGCAATAAATTTCAGCTAATGAGCATCATCCTTTGCTAAACATCCAAACACGGACCTATCTGCCCAGCTAAATTTCCTGGGCTGCTTGTGCCTTAGCCCGAGTGGCTCGGGCGTCTACTCTGGACAGCATTCGGGACGTTCGGGCTTTCCAAATGGCGGCTCTGGACGCTTTCGGAAGAACCCGAGCTTCCAAAGAAGCTCGGGCGAGCACTCTAAACGCGCCCACATTGTGTACATATTTGAATATACAGTAACCCCTCGTTACATCGCGCCTCGTTATATATTGCCAATCGGATATATCGCGCTTTTCCTTTGTCTGCCAAAAATATATCGACCGTAAGACATCGACGGTAATTATAGAAAGCCTTTCCTGTTGAGATAGATATATCAACTATTGATTAAAGATTCAACTTTTTTTTCTGCCGAAATATAAAACATCGAACGCTAAACAACAATGCTTAAAAATCATCGAACGTAAATGTTTGTTGGTGATTAAAGGATTTTTTTTCCCAATGAGATAGATACTGCAACTTCTGATTAACGATGATTTTTTTTATGAAACTTTGGTGCTGAAATATGAAATATCGACATAAAAAACAGAAAAAAAGAACAGTGGGAGCAAATAGGCGATGGAATAAAAAATATGGAGCAAAAATAATCATGAAAACTTTTTTCAATGAGAGTCTGCAACTTTCGATTAACGATATACCCTAAATGTTTTAATAAATAGAATTATCACATATTTCTTCTCACCTTTTGTGTTAAAATATAAAACATCAATATCGAGCTCGAAACATCGACGTTTGAAAAACATTGACGTAAAACAGCGATAGTAAAAACGTCGAAGTTTTAACCAAAATATCGATGTTTCCAAAACATCGGCATCATTGTCGCAGCAGTAGTTGTTACCGATTTATCTTAAGGAAAATCCTGAAAAATCATGTTTTTCATGACTAACACGGAGGTTAAAAGAATTTTTAATTATCCAGCAGCGACTAAAAGCTGTATTTTGTCATCTCATTCCTCGATTTTCACTCTGCATTGAATCCACAAATCAGGGGGAAAATATGGTCACGCTTTTTCGTTTTCGAAATCGTGACTTGGGTTTATTCTGATCTCTGCCAAGTTTCGGAGGCTAAAATATTAAAACTGTAGCATCATCAACTCAAAATCAGTCGTGGTGTAGCTAATTGTTGGCAAGAGTGGTTCCAACCAGGGGGGTGGCATTTTGACCGAGTTAAAATAAAAAGAAGTTAATGAGATTTATATTAGTAAAAAAATATTAAGGAAAAAATAAACTCGTAAGAATAACAGTTTGAGATGAAAATGAGACATCTAATGAGAAAAATCAACATTCGGCATCATAAAAACATTTTTAAAAGCAACAAAAGAACATCAAAGTTGCAACATTGCCGAATAAATATGCCGGATAATAAAAATTTTCTGAATAAAAGTTGTTCTGGGAGGTCAAAGTGACCTCCCGTGACCTAAAATCAAGACGCACATGAGGGGAGATTGTCCCACGGAATGTTCGAAACTAACACAAAAGTCGCATCTGCAGACAAGCTCAAAATGAGAAATTGCCGTTTTAAAGTTATGAACCTTTATGTGTTTTTCAGATGCAGCTTTTTCAAATATTTTATTTAATTCTTCCACATGTGACAAATAAAAGGCCTTGGAACCGCAACTCCCTTTTGGTAAAAAGTACAGGTATGACCATCTAGAGCTCCTTTAGAGGACAGGCTGACTTGTCCGACATTTTGGTTCCATGACACTCTTGGATCCCGCCTTGTTACTGGTATTTGAAACACAATAATATTATGAAGAAAATAAATACCTTTGTGCAAAAGATGTAGAGTTTAAATCCAACGTTTAAATGCACAAATTTACAGGTATACTGTAGACACGTGTTTCGGGGCTACAAGGAGCCCCTTTTTCAATACAAGAAGTGTGAGCTTTAGGATGTCTAAAGCTCACACTTCTTGTATTGAAAAAGGGGCTCCTTGTAGCCCCGAAACACGTGTCTACAGTATACCTGTAAATTTGTGCATTTAAACGTTGGATTTAAACTCTACATAAACTCTACAATAATAGTATACCTGGTTGCTCTGGCGTAAAATAACTTATGATTAGTTGGATAAAGCACCATATTAGGTAAATTTAAAAAGATAACTTATTTCTCGAATTTACAAACAGTTTATTGGGAAATGTTTCATGAAATTTGGTCTATTTTCATATTGCACTTGTTTTAAGCCTGAGTTTAGGAAATGTTTTTGTTTGTCATATAGACAAAAATAGTCAAGTATCATCTATGCAGCTACAATTCAAGCTTAGCTTCCAATTTTCTTCAATGCGACTTGAGTACAGATACCGGTGGTTCCACGCCCACCGTTTTGGAACCAAAATGTTGGATGAATCAGCTCCCCTCTTATAGGAGCCTTTTGACTATCGAGAAGGGATAAAAGGTGGAGGCTTTCAGTTCTTGAAACAAAGAACCCAAGTCACGTGATATAGTTTATATAGGGCCGTGGTGGCCCGATCGGTAAGGCATCGGACTCGTGTCCGGAGGGACCCGGGTTCGATCCCAGCCGATCAAAGATCCACCGACTTGATTAATGGTGGCTGGGAGGCGTTAAAAATGTCGTGGTCACAAAGTCCTCCAAGTGAAACGATACCTCTGGGGGTGCTGGGCCTAGGGTTTGCTCGACCCTAGGTTCTGGTTCAAAATTAAGAACAGAGCGCCCTTCAGGGCCCTATCCCGGTTAAACCACGAAGCTGTGGTAGGTACGGGGGACCCTGGAGGTGTGAAATGAAATGATATAGTTTATAGTAAAGTATTGGGAGAAGTCAGGCGTGTTTCCCATTCCCCGAAGTTGAACCATGTGACTTGGGATCAGGTCCGTCATTTAGGGGGCGGGGGGAGGTCAATTGCCCCCCCCCCCCCCAAATGACGGGCCTGATCTCCCCCCTGCCTTTGAGAAATCAATGTATTTGCATATAGTGGGTGTGGTTTTCGCTGTTTTCCGATGAAATTGCATGGTGTTTTCACCCTTTGCTTCCCCCCCCTGGAAAAACTTAAAATGGCGTCCCTGCTTGGGATCTTTGTTTTAGCTTTTCCTAAGCCAATGATTGGACTTCATCCAGTTACTATACTCGGTGGGATGAGAGCTGGCGAGTTGGAATTTCCACTCTCCACTCTTTTCCCCAGCTGGTTGTCATATTTTTGGCGATATGAACTTTTCCCTCACTTACTTTTGCAGCATATATAAATAACAACAATGATTTAACGCAAAACGGTTAAAATTGCTTTTTTTCGAAGTAGTTCTGTACATTGCAGACAACTTTCTTTTAACAGTCCTGTGACAACACGGCTACTCATGTCTTACTCAGAACAAACTATTCAACACTAGATTTGTGTTAAAGTATTAACAGATAACTGAAACGTGAAAGTAGAAATGAAAGCTTAAGCTTAACTCGATAAACCTAAAAGAAATGAAACGCCTTAACTGCATTGCATTTAAAAAGTTTGGATCTGTTTTCTTTCTTACAGTTCCCATAGACACGACGCAAATTTTGTGAAATTGATGAGCCCAATTTAAAGTAACCGACATTAATTCCCGCTCTAATTATACGACTTTTGTACAAAGCACTGCAGCGTACCACGAAACACATTTCAAAGAGCAAGTGACATAGACGAATGTGTTGTCGTTTCAGCGTCCCGATGCGATGTCCGTACCTGAAGGGCTATGCGGCTGAGTCCTGCAGGCACTACCCCATGGATCCGAACGCTCGGAGTCACTCGGTCTCCGCCCGGGAGTGGGAGTCGCTCAGGGAGGCCGCCTGCTTCTGGAAGGACAAGTACGACAGGTGAGGACGGAAGGTCATTGTTTCTTCTTCTTTTTAGTAAGCTTTTATTAGCTTCATATGTGGGTTTCTTTGTTTGTTAGTATGAATGTAATTCTGAATAAAAGCTAAATTCACGTTCTTTAAAAAAGGTAAAACTAATAGGTTAATCTGTGCTTTGGGTCCCTTTTCTCGCCAAACACGGATTTCGGTTTTGTCGCCATAGAAACGCCATTTTTGCGTAATGTCTCTCGGAGCTTTCAACTCCGCGAGACAACAAGGAAAAACACGCCTGTTGGCGACTTTTTGAAAATGCGCCAAGCAAGGACCCAAAGTGCATTTTCACCAACTAATATATTTAATACCAAAATTAATACTAAAGGCTGGACTATATTATTACATATATGTTAATGTGTTATGAGTGTTTCAGCTGTTAGTACAGTGCGTACCGAAATGATAAGTCCAACCACATTTTTCAAAATTTCGACTCTTAATTGAGAATACTAGCTGCCAGGGCAGCTAGATTAGCTTCCTGCGGCATGTTGATGCATAACGTCCCCCTCTCTAACTTTTACCTCATTCTGAAGTTGTATTATTTGATATAATTTAATGTTCAGTCGATTTCAAGACATACCACGCACGTGGCCCGGCGTTGCACGGGCACTTCGTGCCCTGAAAGTAGTGAGAAAAAAATTTAAAGAAACTACTCCCCGCCAAGGCGGCTCGCTTACAGGCGCTTCACGCCTTTACTTTTTTCCTGTATAAAAAAATCATTCGAATTATTGAGATGCTTCTCGCCTTCAAGATGGTGAGGAAAGTTTCAGTAAGTTCAGCTCACTCAAAGGAAAAAAGCAGACATAGATACTCAGTTTTTAATATAAGTAGATGGCTCTTCAACAAATAAATGTTTCAAAATATTACCAGTAGCTAGCGATAAAAATTCTACGTAAGTGGCCCGCTTATGAGTTCCGTGTTTGATTTAGTTAAGCCTTCATTCAAAATTCTCATTATCATTGTTATCACTGTTTCATAGCAACGACGGTTTGCAAGAATGGATTTCATATTTAATCATTTATTAGGCTTAATCGCTTTAAACTTGACTACTTATTAATTGATATCTTCGCTAATTAAAATCGTATAATTATATAGATTGAAACTAATGAAGCTTGAAAAATTACCTATCTATCGGTACCTGGTTAGACTTTCAGTTCATTGGCGTTCAGGAGAAAGAAGCGTGACATATAAAGATAGTTAGAAAGATACTCAGTTTTTAATATAAGTAGACTAGCTGCCAGGGCAGCTAGATTAGCTTCCTGCGGCATGTTGATGCATAACGTCCCCCCTCTCTAACTTTTACCTCATTCTGAAGTTTTATTTGATATAATTTAATGTTCATTCGATTTCTAGACATACCACGCACGTGGCCCGGCGTTGCACGGGCACTTCGTGCCTTGAAAGTAGTGAGGAAAATTTCAAGAAACTACTCCCCGCCAAGGCGGCTCGCTAACAGGCGCTTCACGCCTTTACTTTTTTCCTGTATAAAAAAAATCATTCGAATTATTGAGACGCTTTGCGCCTTCAAGATGGTGAGGAAAGTTTCAGTAAGTTCAGCTCGCTCAAAGGAAAAAAAAAACAGACATTGATACTCAGTTTTTAATATAAGTAGATGGCTCTTCAACAAATGAATGTTTCAAAATATTACAAGTAGCTAGCGATAAAAATACTATGGCAGAAATTCAAGTGAAACACGGACGATCCCAACTCACCATTGCAATCGCAAATTCCCAAATATGGATTCAAGTGAAACGTTACAATCGCTACGAGATGCGATTCTAATGTAATTTGATTTCCAGTAGCGATTGCAATTTTGGTCTATTGCGATCGCCTCGAAGCGATTGCAATGGTGTTTCACTTGAATTCGGCCCTAAGTAAGTCGCCCGCTTATGAGTTTCGTGTTTGATTTAGTTAAGCCTTCATTCAAAATTCTCATTATCATTTTTATTACTGTTTCATGGCAACCACGTTTTGCAATGCAACAATGGCTTTCATATTTAATCATTTATTAGGCTTAATGGCTTTAAATTTGACTACTTATTAATTGATATCTTCGCTAATTAAAATCGTATAATTATATAAATTGAAACTAATGATGCCTGAAAAATTACCTATCTATCGGTACCTGGTTCGACTTTCAGTTCATTGGCGTTCAGGAGAGAGAAGCGTGACATAGAAAGATAGTTAGAAAGATACTCAGTTTTTAATATAAGTAGACTAGCTGCGTGGCCCGGCGTTGCACGGGCTGTAATGTAGTGAAGGCAGTTTGAGAAAACTACTCGCCACCAAGGCGGCTCGCCCTTAAAGTAATGAGGAAAGTTTAAACAGTTTACTCGCCGTCAAGGCGGCTCGCCTTTACAGTAGCGAGGAAAGTTTCAAAAAACTACTCGCCGCCAAGGCGGCTCGCCTTTAAAGTACCAAGGAAAAGTTTAATAAACTACTCCCCGATAAAGCAGCTCGCTAAAAAGCTTTCCTGCATCAAAGAATCAATCGAATTATTTGCACATGCATCCTCAAAAATAAAGACGATGTCAAGTAGCGCATACTTAGCACTCTCCCTAAATAACAAATAAAATTCCTTTCCAAAAATAATTATTTACAAACCGCTTTCTTCCTGTAAAATTAATTGCAAAATTCTAAACGAAAAAGTTCTTTTAATATTTGGATCGCAGCCAAAAAAAGCCCCTTCTAAAAACAGCAATTGCAATTTTATTTAAAAACACATTTTCAAAATGGTACCAGAGAAAAAATATGTCATTAATAATTAAAATAAAAACAATTGTTAGAACTTTGTTATAACACGTATTCCAAATGACAATGGAAAAAAATAACACTCTTTCATTTTAAAAAGTTCAATTTAATTAACGTTTTAATTTAAAATCGCAACGGAAAGAAATAAATATCTTGGAATTTTAAATAGTTCAATAATTTAATTAACGTTTTAATTCAAAATGGCAACGGTAAGAAATAAATATCTTGGAATTTTAAGCAGTTCAATAATTTAATTAACGTTTTTATTCAAAATGGCAACGGTAAGAAATGTCTTGGAAGTTTAATCATTTATTAGGCTTAATCGCTTTAAACTTGACTACTTATTAATTGATATCTTCGCTAATTAAAATCGTATAATTATATAAACTGAAACTAATGAAGCCTGAAAAATTACCTATCTATCGGTACCTGGTTCGACTTTCAGTTCATTGGCGTTCAGGAGAAAGAAGCGTGACATAAATAGATAGTTAGAAAGAAATATAGAAAGAAAGAAAGAAAGAAAGAAAGATAGATACTCGGTTTTTAATATAAGTAGATGAATCACTTTTTTTTTCATAGAGACAATTACTCAGTAATCGTTATATAGCTATTTATGATGAAATTCCTTAAAAATTAATAATCCTTTTTTATTTTATGCAAAT